>JAHZNA010004196.1:0-23038 GCA_027743935.1 Sinodicranocentrus sp. ZH6
CGTAACAACTAATTAATATTTCCCAATGGGTAACTTGTCAATTTAGTAAATATGTAGGACGAACAAGAATTTCAAACTTTTTCCTATCGTCGAAATTTTCTATCGGGGAAATTTAAGTTTTCAGACATGCTTAGATACATGCCCAGCACTTCCTTATGAAAAATAGTTCAAAGCTTTCGACGAGTGTTTTATATACTAAGAGACCAGGAATCCGAATCTTTAATTAGTTTTTCCGACGGCATTACCACTTCAACGCTACAAGTGATTGAATCTAGAACGGCTACTTATTCTGAATGCTTTATTACATAAAATCATGATAACAATAAACACCAATGTGCATGTATTATAAATTGTTTCGAAATAGTAAATATTAGTTATAAATCATGTAGCAAAGAAAACATGTTGTTTTGTTCACGGGAATTCCTGTATGTCTATAATTTATTTATTTCATTAAATGTCAGAAACATCGATTCAAAATAATATTTCGAAACTTACAAAGTATAGTTTGTAATACTTTATATGCAAATAATTTGCCTGCTTTATCCTTATAGTTGGAAATAAATGATCTTCCTTAATTTTTTGTAAATCTAATTAGTAATTAATTACTACTGTACTTTACTGTATGCTCACAACTCTTTCCGAAGAAATTATTAACTTTACATTTCCATATCCAGTTGTATTCGAAATATTATGTTCACATCCGGTAGGCACAGATTATAAGACCTTCATATAATTCATTAATTTCATTGTGAGCGTTAACGGGTAATTTATGGATGCTGTTTTGATAAGCGATATGAAATATTCGAATCCACGCTAATTACAGGAATTAAACATCCTCTTCGTGGTAGCCAAGGCCGAAATGCTTTCAACTCTACAGTCCAATGATTAAAATGCAAATATGGGACAGACTCAAGCAGGCCAGAAGTCATCTTGGTATTCTTGGTAGCGGTAGCTTACTCATGTAAAGCGTCTTTGCTGATTCCACATAAAATGGTGAAGATTCAAGTATATAATGAACAGACAGACTGGTTAATGGTGTACGGTACTACGTGATTGTGATTATTTGTTCCTGGTAACAATCTGCGCCACGTGATGTATCATAATATCATGCGCTGTGTATTATTATGCTATTATCAATTTTGTAAAGCATATAGAACTGTCAATTTCATTACTTTAAGTATAGTAAATAGTATGATATGCTGAAATCTAAATTACAATCAATCTTCTATGAACATAGCATGAAGTACTTGTATAATCTTGCAAACTATTGTAATTATTGTACTCCGCGAACGTCATCAACATAGAGCGTCATTTCAGAACAATTGATTTTGAACTTACCTTAGCAAAAATGCTTCAGATAAAATGAAAGGATTACATTAACTACGGACCCATCACCTCGAAAAAAAATTCATGATCTTCGGGCTATAAAACCAGAGGGACATGACTACCTCAATTCACTTTTACAGCCTTGCCTTTGACGAACACATACATCAGTTTTAATCCAGAGTCGGATGCCTTAGTTGACTTAGCTTCGTGAAATTTACTTCGATACTGAAATGTTGAATAAAAAAAGTAGCATATTAGTTCTTATTGCTGTGATTCTAGCGTTGACGAGTCAGTCACACTCAAAAACTGTAAGGTATACACTGGATGTATTTTATTTCTTCGGGTCTCCTGATGGAATTCATAAAGATAAAATACTTGGCATCAACGGCGAGTTTCCAGGCCCCACCCTGGAAGCTCATGTTGGTGACACATTAGAAGTAACACTTATCAACAGTATTCAGGACGGTCAAAATACCACCATCCATTGGCACGGCATTTCCCAGCACGGTTCTCTCTTCGAAGATGGAACAGCACAGATTAGTCAATGTCCGCTTCCCGTTGGAAAATCACAAGTATACAAGTTTAACGTGACCCGTCCTGGAACATTTTGGTTAGTCGCAAGTTTTCAAGAATTATTAACCTCACAGACTCACTGTATTCAGGTAAAATAATCTAAACTTTTCTTTGCGATGGTCAGGTACCACTCACATGTAAACAGTCAATACACCGAAGGCATGTTTGGGGCGCTCCTGGTTCACAGTCATTCTGAAGCTTACCAATATGATGGAGAAATGACAGTTTTAGTCAGTGACTGGTATCATCGTACTGCTCACGACAACGAGAATTGGCACTTATCCGCTGCTGCCAAAGGGGTGCCTCCTTATCCCGAAAGTGGACTGATCAATGGAATGGGGCGATATCCTTGCAATTACGCAGTTCTTCAGAAAAGAGGCTGTGACACGAACAAACAAATGCGCCAAGTTTTTCGCCTTCAGCGAGACAAAACGTACCGTGTCCGCTTAATTAACGCTGCAGCAGTTTCTGCCTTCAACTTCTCGATTGATGGACATTCCTTAAAAACCATTGAAGTCGATGGAATAGATGTAGCAGAGCCAGTAACTGCAGACATCGCATCAATTACTGCCGGACAGCGCTATTCGTTTCTCCTTAAGTGCAAAGCAGTTTCTACTAAGGATAGCACTCGGCATTTGATTCGAGCAAACTTGAGAAAAGAAAGTCTTATGTTGATAGAAGGAGAGAATATCAATAAGTATCCTGAAGCGTTGATGGGGGAAGTTACAGCAGTAGTAGAATGCGTTAATGATGATCTCAGCAATTTCGCCAAAAACGCCATTATTACTAAAGAAGTCTTCACTTGTGATGAGATTATTCCACCGCCGGCAGTTCTTCAACAGGAGTATCTTGATGAAATGAAATTAGCTCCCCGCGACGGAGTCCCAGCTCCTGACTTTTTTGATGAAGAATACGTTGTAAACGCTGACTTCAGAAAGGATCGTGAAGGAATTAGACGGGGTTCTTTCAATGGAACACCATTTTCCCTTCCACATGATAAGCCCATTCTTATGAAAGTTCTTGATGGGGAACGACTTTCCAAATTTCAGTTTCCGATAGAAATCAACTATGGAAGTGTTGTTCAGCTCGTGATTAACAACCCTTTCTTCGGTCCCCATCCGTTCCATCTGCATGTATGTTATGCTCTAGTTTTGCATTTACGTATTCTCATATAATATTTTGTAGCTGGGTTTATAATAATTATATATTTGTGCCTTGAAATCGATAGGGACACCATTTCTGGATTCTCGGTATGGGAGAGTGGTATGATGGAGACTATGATCCAGCAAGACATAACCTTACAATTCATGGGGTAAAGCGAGATACAGTCCTTGTTCAAGAAAAATCGTGGGCAGTTATTCGATTTGTCGCTGATAATCCTGGTGTGTGGACTTTCCACTGTCATATAGATTGGCATAACTTATCAGGAATGGCTCTCACTTTTATTGAAGGTGTTGATATTATTCGGAAAGAAGTAAAGGTTACAGATGAAGCTTTGCGAGTGTGCAGAATGCATACAGAAACAGATAGGAATTTTACTAGCAGTTCTTTACAATATGATCCGTAGATATAGTTAATTTATAGTTACTAGTCACAGGAAGTCATTTATTTAAATAGTGATATATAAGTACACTTACGTTTAATTTTGGTAACATTTACAATAAAATTTTAAGCCGCACTTTTCACATTGTAATTAAAGCTGAACAATTTAATAGGCACAAAATTATTGTTAATACATACACGTATTTCAACTTTCAACATGGCATACGTTTAGGCTTACCATATGCGATAGAAACAAACTAGTCTTCAAATTCTATAAGGTATCGCATTGCTACTTGGTTCGAGTTGAATATTATGTACTCGTTATAATCCAACCCGTACGCATAAGAATCCTCATTTTTGTATATCTTTTCCGTCCTCGTTCCCAAATCCACCGTACGTCCTACAACGAAGAAAAATATTGAAGAATAATGAATTTAACAAGCGTTGCATACCTTTGCATGAGTATAAATTGATATAATTTTTACCTTTCCAAAAAATAGTAGACTCTGGATTCGGCTCGTATCTTGAATCAGCCGTCTTCAAACTATCATAACCACTTGGCATAGGCTTTTCACCGGCATCTTCAAGCTTGACATTATAAATTTTACCTAAAGCAGCTTCGCAAAGTAGCATGTACTTTCGGTTTTTCCCATTCACCTCTATAGTTCTACAATACCCTTGACTTTTTCCAAACACATCCGCCAAGTAGATTCCCTTTAATTTAATTTCATTCGAATAATTAGAATATTTTTAATTATAAATATTACAATAAAAGTCTTTACTTTCTTACCTTTCCAAACAAATGCCCACTAATTTGGGACCCCAATGGAGCTACCTGTAGCCCTTGATGTAAAATTGATAACATATTAGCCGCACTGGTTCCATGCCATAGGAGTTTGCGATTGTGGATTTTAGTCGCATTAATCCCAAGTTCCTCTTCCGCCCTTTGAACTCGATAGATTGCATGAACCTTGGCATTATTATTACTACTTGTGTTGTGAATATACTGTAAAATAATCTCTGCTTCTTCCAGGTCTGTGGAATTTTTTCTATCCAATAAATGAACTTTGGTGCCCAAGCATCGGTAAACATATTCAAACGGATTTGTGTCGGTTTGGCTTAATTGGGCTGCAAGTTGTAGAGTTTTAGCCAGTTCCAAATGAACCAATCGACTAATTACTTCCAACTTTGCTCTGAGATCATGATGCTGGAAAATCGGCTCCAGCTTTTGTGCTTCATATCCGTATACTGGAATCAGAGAGTAAAAATCCTCACTTAGATACACTATTTTGTTGACTACTTCAAGTCGGTCCAGCTCAGTAAACTTGTCATTGTTTTTCATCTTTTCTTCCTGCTCTATCAATTCGGATATTTGTTTGAGCATGCCTTCCGCTTTTGTTAAAATTTCCATTGGTACAAGAGGCATATTACAGTAATCAGGCTCCATTTGATGTCTGAAGCTGCGACCTCTCCCATAAGTCGATTTGACATCGCGATGAACCAAACACAAGTTCTTCATTAAATACAAAGTATTTCCCGGCAGAGTGCTGGCAACATTTCGTCCCCATTTTTCTAATTCGGTAAAGTCCACATTTACATGGCTGAACTTCTTCACAACTCTCAAATCCCGTTTTACCACTCGATATTTTGTTGGAATTGGTTTAAAATTTTGCACGTCTTCCCAAGCATTTCCACTTTTGGATTTAAAGATTTTGCTGAATTCTTTAATAGCTTCTTCTTCCGTAGCCATTGGTGTTTTCTGGTACTGTCCTTGATCCCCTACTCGACCCCACTGCGTAAACAAGATAATCATCTCTTTTCCCCTTGGCTGCTTGACAATTTGCATTTTGTAAAAGTTGTACAGTCCGTGAATTCCATAGCTTAAATCAACTTTCGTCATAAGACAATCATATGGAATGTTTTGTTTCTCATCCATCACCAGTTCAGCATTGTCCTTATCAAGCCCACACAGTTCATCTGGTTTCAGCTTCATTTCTTCATCAATGCCCTTTTCTTTGAGTCTTTCTCTCTCTTTCTCCAAAGCTTTCTCCGCCATTTTTTCCGCCATTGATGGAAAATTCTGAATAGATGTAAGGACAATATCTTGTGAATAAGTTGGAGCAAAGTCTGGATATTCTTCGGAAACCACAGGTTTCTGTTTTTGAGTGGTAACATATTTCGCCAGCATGTCCACCACATCACGCCTCTTCTCTTTTACAGCTCTGTCTAGAGGCGTCAGGCCGTCACCAGATGTAACTGCTACTGCTCCACTAATTTGCTGTAATAGTTTAAACACCTGCTGAATGTTTTTATATTGCCAGTAGCTTCCCGTCGAACGGATCAAGTAGTCCATTACTGTCCAACCATTATTATCTCGAATTGCTGGGTTAATATTGGCAGATTTAACTTGAATATTTTTCGTACCATCCACATCCTTTAAATAGTCATAAGAATATGGGTCAAGCAAAACTTTGACCATTCGCACATCATTCAGTCGAACGGCATGCATCAAAGCTGTTCTTCCGTCAGAGTCTTGTGCATTTATATGTACGTGGTTAGGTCCACTTTTTATGTTCAAAAGCCATTTGACAGTTTTGTAAGATTTTGTGAGGACTGCGACAATTAAAGGTGTGTATTTTGAGGCATTTGATGGAATGATGCCAGTTAGCTTGCGGGTAAAGCGGACTTCAGGATGCATCGAAAGGGACATGGGATATTCGCAAAGCTGATTGGGATGTGCACCTGCTGCAACAAGTTGATTTGCCCAACTTTCCACATGTGGCTGTAATGGAGTTTCAAGCTTTAAATTCCAGAACAAAGCTGTGAACGGAGTTCTTCCGAACAAATCTGGTTTCATGGATGCTAGCTGCTTCATTGGGTCATTTATATTATCGAATAAAATATCCGTCAATTTTGTTTGCAGATTCATAAGTCCATACAAAATAGCTTGTGATCCAAATTCATCTAAGGCCGCAGGGTTAAGGCCATGTTTACGGAAGGATTCATTTAGCTTGATGATAAGATCATCCTGACTCCCAGCGTAGGATTTGGCAAGATTGTGGAATAATGTGCCAGACTCCAGGCTTAACTGTTTTTTAGATTTCACCCTCAAAGCAAGTTTTAATGCTAGCTTTAGCCGGCTTGTTTTTAAGGCAGTGGCAATACCTGTGGAGAAGCCGACCCCAGAAGATTCAAGACGTCCGATCATAAGGTATAAAAGTCCTTGCCAATTGTGCTTCACGACTTGTTCCAATAAAGGATATTTTTGCTGCTCCTCACGCAATTTTTCCTTTTCCTTTTTCTGTTCAACTACATCGTTCCATTCCCAAGGTTCACTTGCAGATGGCTTATTCACAGGTTGTTCCACTTCGGTTCGGATTTCTTTGGTTTGGATGTTGTTGTTGATGGTACGCAAGAAATCAGCGTCTTTCTGATAAAAGTTTAAAGCGCACCCTTCATGACAGTTTCGTACAGCCAAACCAAATGGCGTGTTACCATTGCTGTCACACAAATCAATCACATTACGGGAAATGGCTTGGATCAAATAAGACGAACAAATGGTAGCTCCTCTGAAAGCGGAATAATGTAAAGGAGTCGAACCAAATACGTCAGTCGAATGTATTTCACCAGCAGCTCTGGATGACTTCATGGCAGTCACTAAGGAAGAGACCAGCTCTATCGGATCGAAGAAAGAGGTATTTGTTGGTTGTCCTATTTTCACAAATGCGTAGTGAAGTGGAATGCGACCTCTTTGGTCTTTAATGGCCAAATTAGCACCGGCTGAAATCAGAGCATCTTCAATATCGTAAAATACATCCGTCTCACTTCCTCTAGCATTCACAGCTAAATGGAGGGCAGTTCGACCATCACTGTTGACAAGGTCTGGATTGACGCCAGCTTGGAGAACCGCATTCAAAGCTTCTGCCGCATGAGGTAGAGTGGGTTTACGGGCGATGTAATGAAGCAAAGAGTTTTTCGTTTTTGGTTGGACTTCTTGAGCATCTGCTCCTTTGGAAATGAGAGTTGGAATTAAAAAGAAAGATTGATTTTCTTTCATGGCTGATACAAGAATCAAGCCGATGCCATTTTCTTTAGTAACTTTAAAGTTTACATCGGCTCCCGCTGCTATAAGTTTTTCAGCTGCAGGTTGAATTCCTTCAAGGACGGCAGTTACCAAAGGCGTTTGAGATTGATCATCCAAAGGATCCAGAATAGGTTTGTATTTGAGAAGAATAGCCAAAACCTCCTGTGCGTAGTCGACTCCGATGGCAAGGTGTAGGGCACTCTTTTTGGATTTGTTTTGTACTGGAGCGTCTACTGAAGTGCTTAGCTTCCCGAGAAATATGTCAGCCATTTTAATAAGTTTAGTTTTTAGGTCAATATTTGATGTACGGTGGCTGTGCAGCATATTAAGAAAAGGGGTGTAGCCATCTTTGTTGTAAGTCTTCGCCATTTCCTTGAATGCTGTAAGGGTGGAATTGTCTGAGAGGCATTTGGTAAAAATTGTGTAGACAATTTCAGAGCTATTAAGGAATTCAATGATGAAATGCAATAGAGTTTTATTGTCTTCATCGCCGGCTTCAAATGGGATTTTTATTTTAAGTTGAAGAAGCTTGGAAATAAAATGAAAATTGTTCCTCTCTGCAGCAAGCAGGATAGAAGATTTTCCATTCGAGTTTTTCTTAAAAGGATCACAACCTGCTTGGACCAAGTAGGCAATACACTCGTTGAATGGTTTTATTTTCTAAAACAGATAAGAGGATACTCTGTAAGCATGCATTTTTATGTTTTGCTTATGACTGGAATTTACAAGTGTTTTGCGTCAAGTCCGTAATTTAATATTACCTCTTTGAAGTCGTATGAGTTTTCTCTGAGAGCTCTTCCAGCAATATAATGGAGCTGTAGAAGAAGCCAAGTTATTTAGCCATTTATGGATTAATGGTTTCGCGAATAAATACACTGCTAATTTTTTCAAAACTTACAGCATTATTCCCATTAAAGTCTTCTGATTTGGTGTCAGCTTTAAGGTTTTCAATTAAAAATTTGATTTTTTCCAAATCAGAGTTTCTACAACACGTTTCAAGTAAAAGTGTTCGACCTACAAGTACATATTATATAAATCATTCTATTCTTTGACAGAGTAAGTTGTATAATATTCTTTTAATCAGATCAAACGTTTATACTCTCACCACTGGCGTCATCAATACGTGCATCCACATCAACACCCTCTTGCTTCATAAGTATTTCCACAAGTCCAGTATGCCCCTTCATAAATGCAATCGCTACCGGTGTCATTTTCCAGTGATTACTTGCATTCGGGGGACAGCCTGCTTCGAGTAGCAGCATAGTTTCGAAGTACCAACCATATGCAGCGGCATAGTGCAAAAGTGAGTTCCCTGAGCTGTCGATTGCCAAATGGTTGACCCCAAGTCGAAGCAAGTAGGAGAGAACATGAGTTTGACCATTCATGGCAGCATGTGCTGCAGCAGTTCGCCCCCTCTTGTCTTTCGCTTCAAGCTTGACATATCCATCAACTAAAACTTTTACTACGTCCAAATGTCCTAACTGGCATGCAATCATGAGGGGAGTAAGCTTCTCGTATTTTGCCGGAGTTGGCCGATTCGCATCGATATCATTATTCAACAACAATTTCACAATGTCAACATGACCATTTTTGCAAGCCATTTGAAGAGCATTCTCACCCTTTGTTGTTAGTTTGTATAAAATGTTATTTTGCAAAAGACCCTTTTGTTTGTTCTTACTATTTCCATTGTCATCGTCGTCTTCATTGTCCTCTCCAACTTTAGAAGATTCCTTTGATGCTTTCTCGTGTTCTAGAATGGTTTTCACATTGTGCATTCGACCAGCGGAAATTGCCGCATGAAGTAAAGTGTAGCCTTCCCCTCCCCTTTTAGCTGATGTCGTTGCGTGGATTGAGACTCCAAACTGAAGAAGATACTTCAAAGGTTCAGGACCACTGCATACTGCTGCGTAATGACCAACCGTCCATCCTCCTCCATCGGCAAGGTTGTAGTCCGGCATTGATCGAAGGAGTGCAGTGAGAATTTCCACGTTTGGATTAACAGCAGCACAGTGCAATGGGGTGAACCTCGGCTCGTACGTGCACTTTTTAACCACAGAAACTGGCTTGAAGGGTGTCAGAGATGCACCTGTCTTTTTCAATAATGCCTCTTGGTGTAAGAAGTTGAAGCCGTAGCCACTTCGCTCAATAGCTTTCGCAATACCTGCACCAGCTAACTCGTGATGACCTCTGCGCATGGGGATGCTAATGTTTGTAAGTTCCCAAAATGATATATCCAGTTGCTCCAACAAAAATTTGATAAATTCTTGGGATGCTCCTGTAAATCAATCGTTGGATTTCATTGATTTAGAAAATCATATTCGTATGAAGTTCAGCATTGCATTAATGATGGAATATTTAAATAAACAACTCACCCCTTTCCAAAACTTTATTAAAAGCATTGATGTATTGAGTTCGTCCATAATTGTACAAATTCTTGTCGTAAAGAAATGCATCATTTCCTTCTTTTCCCCCGCGACCAACACCAACCTGTCTCAAAGCATGACCAAACATCATAGTAGATCCATGTCCAGTTTGCTCATTGGACAACAGCAGGCTCGGAGCTGATCCAAATTTTTCGATCGTCTTTTCAGGTATTTTATGCAGAAGCTTGAATGCTTCCTTGTTTTCCAATTTACAGATATAGTCGAATACATCTTGGTTATCATTATGGCTGGCGCTCATGCATGTAGTGTAGATTTTTTGAGGCTCAACATGCACCAACTTCTTAAGCATTTTCATGTCATTGAGAATAACAGCCCGGATAAGCAAACGTGAATGTGCCAAAGTAGAAATAAAGGGGATTTCCAGACGGGTTTCGTAAGTAGAATTTTTTTCATAAATTGTTAAATCTGGTTTTGGATTAAGTTTCCCCTTCTTTTTCTTAACTTCTTTCTTTAGACGCTTTCCCTCATTGCCCACTGATGGAACAACATCCTGATTTGTTTCACCAGTGGCACGGGATCTCTTCCTCTTTTTAGATGAGACAGCTACAACTGCAGCGATAGAATTGCTGCCTTTTTGTATTGAAGCCCGAGCTTTCTTTGCTTTAGCGACAACATTCTTTGCCTCTTTCACTTTAGACTTGCTGCTTGACACTGTTTTAGATTTAGAAGAGGATTTAACCGGCTCTGGCGTTGATAACAATTTGCGCCGAACGGATGGTGAAGGCTTGGCTTGTTTTGGCTTTGCTCTAACCTGTTTTTTAAGACTCTTCACTGGTTTCTCTGGTCTCGGCTTGTTTGACGGAGGCTTTACCTTCGTCTTTGGAGTTAGTTGAATTTCAGCTGCTCGTTTACTCCTGGCTGCAACCGATATGCGTAATGCGTCAACTGATTCAGGAGACTGGTATGGTAAATGCGTGTTACGCACTCGTTTAGAGGATCTCAAGGATGCACTGCCATTAGAGGAAGATGGTTGTTTTGCTACATCATTTGCCGTATTTTCTCCTAACTTTCTTTTTCGTATTGGTTTAGCGATAGATGAAAGTATATCCGGTACTTTCACCGGTTTTGAACGTATCCGGACCATTGGACAGAATACAATAAATTGAGGACTTTTAAATATATTAAAAGATACTCTGAAATGGCAAAATATTTTTGCTTTGTAAATCTTTTTGGCAAGTATTTTATACAAAGTTTTTTTTTAATTCATGAAGTTTCTCATTTATGCTAAAGGATAAGATGTGAAAGCTGGAAGCATGTGTCGTCCACTTTATGTCAAGTAGTCGACTAAAATTTGTGTGCGGATTTTAAAGCTTATATATAAGAACCAAATACCGTATGCAAGCTAGTAAAACCTATGCAATATCGGTGTTCCATATACCAGAGACACACGAACGAAACATACGACTCTCGTGTTTTTATCAGCTTTCGCAAAAACGTACACAAGGAAACAAGTTTGAACAGGGTACGATGACGGCAACCTTGAAGCGCTTGCGATACGCTTGTCTACTGATTCAAGTTACTCATAAAATTCGCTGAAAATAACACGCAAACGAGAAGATACCGTGATCAAGCGAAAGGGACAAACACGATATCTATCCTTCTACAAGATGAGTAATATCACAATTTGTATACCATAGTGTGCATACATAGATAAAGATATAGGTACTATGGGTAGGCAGGAATGGCCATGAAAAACTTTAGTGTGCAAAGCCATCATTTTACGGCAAAGGAGATATTTACAAACATCATTCAGAATATAAATGTTGAATTTTTTTGAATGCTCAATTTGGATTTGAAGAGAGTGGAAGAGCTCCTTAAAAAATGAACAAGAGCTCTGAAAGATAATAGTAATGTATAATTGTATTGCATCACCTACGTGAGGGCCGAGGATTGGATGGACGGGATGGTTTGCCGTCATGTCATACATCGTGGAAAAGATAAAGATTATGCACATATCCGAGCAAATAGTAGGAGTTTACTTTAATACTGAATGAGTATGAATATGAGTAGTAGTATGATGTAGTAAATAGCTTATTATCGATTAGTCAATAATTGTGTCAAGTAATGTCAATCAATCCGACTTAAATTAGAGTATTCCCTAAACATTGTACCATCCAAATATTGGAGAAAAATGTGAATTCAAAATGAAAATGAGTGGCATTTCCCTGGATGAGCGACATTATTAACTCACCTGCTTGTTGAAGCTTTAATATATAACTTTAATTCAGGTACATTACCAGACTACAATTATTAACGTTAGTTGATGCACAGAAAGTCACATTTGCAAGAAGTGATGTACATTCACAAAGGTTCACAGACATGCACATCTTCTTTACTCACAATCCCACAAGAAGCATGGACCATGAGAGGCATTCGGTCGGATGGATTTTGTATTGCACCATGCACTTTGCACACATGTGCTCACATACCAGTTTCAAAATTTTTAATAAAAGAACTTACAACGAACTGAAAATACGCCGGAGCAAACCAAAAGTATTCAGGAGGTTAAAAAGTATATTGCACCTTCTTCATCATAAGTTTTTCTTTCAACTGTAAAATCACTTTTGTGAGTGAGATTAGTGAGATATCTACATGCGACTTGTTTACAAATAATACTGATGCTGAGGTTGAGGTCTGAGGAGGAATTTTTATGCAATGACCTGTTCTATGGTCTCCATAATATGGTATTGAAGTGGAGTTTCCCTATCACATTTATATCCTTTGCAAAAAGTAAAACATGACTACATATGATGATGACCTTGGCTTTCCACACGAACATAGGACATACCTAGTAAAGATGCATACTTCCAGCTGACAACATGTGAGTATTAAGTATTCATGATGATATGCATACTTAAATGTGAAAACAGCACGCATTCGGGGTGATGTATAATATCATGTACATTATTCACTACAGTTCATTTACTCCTTTAAACTATTAACGATATGATAAATGTATGATATGACTGCCGATGACATTACGCATCATTATATAAGCAACTGAAATGCGGAAGTTATCCTATCCTATCTGAAACTAAAATGGCATAAAATGTGAACCTCCATGTTGAACCAGCTCGTTTGCAATGCAAATTTTGCATACGAATGCTGTAATTGATCGAAGGTATGCATAAAAGTTTCAAATTGCAAAAATACTGCATACAAAATGCAAGTATGATTTCTCAGGCCATGGGTGGGGTGGATGTGATGTGCTGAAATAAAGCCATAACCATAACCATACCCAAATAGAAGTTTTCATGACAGATGGTCGTCAGTTTTATTGTTTATTTATTGCCATTGTATTTTGAAACATGCAGTTTGCAAGAAAATATGTGCAATATTTATTATTATTTTTTGCAAAAAATCAAATTCTTTTCATATGAAGTCCTGGAGGAGGAAGACTTCTTAAGAGCAGCCTAAAAGCTTTATGACATAATGACTACATTGACTTAGTTAAATACTTAACGTAATTCACATCGCATCTTATCTTAATTTTTACTAGTACTATCTCATCACTTCACATCATCATATCATGAACGTGCAGGCAGGCAAGAAAGTAAGTGCATCTAGAAAAATATCATTTGTTACACATATATGAACTCTTTCCGTCTGAAGTTACCCTTCTATCTGGCAGTAGCCAAACAAACAAACAAACAAGCACAAATTTTTATCTGCATATACTCGGCTCTGTTGTTGTTAAAATCGCAAAATTACACAAGAGTGTATTGTGTCGAAAAAACAAAACATTTAAATACTTTTTGATAAAGGTTAGTGGTTAGTGGATTTGTGGATTTCAAATCTGGAATAATAAGAGAGAGGATGTTAACAAGTTGCATTTTCCATTGTTTCCAATGCGAATCTTGACATTTACAAGGAAGATCAAATTGTGAACTGTAATGTGAACGAAATGAGATTAAAAGTTGGTTGATGCCTGTATGGAGTGTGAAATAGGATATAGTTGATAATATTTTCAATTGGAAGTGTATCAGTTAAAAATGGATAACCAGATTTCCTTAGTTAAGCAGCAATTAGAGTTTGCTTTGGGACCTGAGAATTTCCAGAGGTATGTGATAGGATTCGGATTTTCAGTTCAGTTGGTTGGTCTACATATTTTTTTATTGGTGAAAAAACTTATTCTCATTCCACAGATATCTATACCTGCTCAGAGACTGGTTCGGAGAGAAGGTAATTTCCTTTATGTATATATGTACCTTCTAGATATCCCCATGAAATAATACGGCAACTAACAAAAGTTTCTATTAATTTTGCACATGTATATCTAGATTTGCAGTCATTAATTCCTACTATTGTATTGTATATCATTTTAAATGTATGCTTTAACCTCCATTTGATGTCAAAAATTTCTAATATTCACGCCATTTAAACGCTTGTAATTAACGCCTTGTGCATCCATTCATTAACCTTGTTTTTATTTATTGAACATGTAGATGACTAAATCGATGTTCGACCATGAAGTTTGGTCACTTTTTGATGAAAGCTGTTTCAATCTCCACAATCTTCTGTTGCGTTCCATCCTATCTGTTAGTTTTGCCGACGAGTTCTCAACTGCAGCCGCATCTCAATATGTACCTAATCAGACTTCTAGCTCTGTACCTGGTGTAACTTCTGTTGCGAATGTCACCGTTCAGGCGACAGCAACAGAATCACAATTTCAAAATGAAGAAGATATTTATATCATACCCCCTGTCCCTGGAGAAGAACCGTTCTTGTATCCCCCTCATGCCATAGACTACCCTGCCTCACCTAATGACATGGAAGGAGCTGTTGATTTAATGGAACAGGATCCTCCACCAGATTGTGATTGGTTGGAACCATTTGAAATCGCGTATGCTGCCAATGAAAGCGAAGTTCCTAAACCTATCTATAAGGTTTGGACGATTTTTTTTCTTTTTAATTCTAAAAGAAGAGATTTATTTGTATTCTAATGAAAAAGATAATTATATTGTTATTCTTATTACATATCTACGTAATTTAAGTAATCTTCACTTGGTGTCGTTTAAGCCTATGCTTAAAATATGACAGCTAGATATATGTTTTATCCTTATACCGCAGATATTTATAAAATAAATTATGAGTATGTATATTTTCAGAACCGATTCCCTGTTTGTTATGCGTCTTCCCAACAAGCTGTGAATACAAAAAGTTACACTTCCGGAGTAAACGTAGTAAAAAATGTCACACATTTCTGTCAGGATTTAAAAGGTTAGTTCCTTCGGTATCACTTTCAGTTAATTTATTACTATTTTAATACTGATGCTTCATGATGCCTTAACAATTTCTTTCGACTCTTGGAGAGCTCTAGTGTTTCTCGGCTTGCTTGGCTGGTTTGGATTACTAAACTGTATTACTCCTTTTCACAGACATGATAGAACGGAAACCTCAACTTAGTCAACATTTTGTTGTGCCTGCGAACAAAATAACGCCTTACCTGACTTCGGGTTGTAGCTTGTACGGAAGAATTTTGATTACAGCTTGGACTTATAGCATTCAAAACGTAAATGTGCTCGTTACGGAGCAGGCCGTTATTGCAGTAAAGGTAAGTCAAATTGTTACAGCGAGAATCAGCGAATCAGCATTGGGTTTAGTGCAATCATATAGATAGGAAAGCACTGATGATGGAAAATATACGCCAGTACATAATGTCCAAATGTTGGATGCCCACATAGGAACATTTAAAGAAGGTTCTGACCTCCATCATTACACAACGGCGCCCTTTCAGGATGAGAGACAAACGAATTGTGCATTCTGTTGGCGTTCCTTATCCAAATCCATATTTACGTCAAGGATTTCATTTATATGACGAAGCTTACGGGTAATTGAGATTTACTACGTCTACGACACCCAAGAATAATACAGAATACAAAATAAGACATGCTATGGAACAATGTTTTATCCTACTACGGTATGTTAAACTATATTGTTTATTTTGTGTGCAGCACTGATACGACGAAAATGGCTGATGTAGTAATGCAAGTTCCTTCTCCTTTCCCAACAATTGACGAAAAAGAAAGACTGGCTGCATTACAAGTCGCAGCATGTCATCCTTCGAAAGATTCTAAGTTTATTTCTGCTAAAGGTACCATGATGGACTTCCTGTACGCCATTGAAGTAAGATTTTTTTCCCCTTATTAATTGCATTTAAAAAATCACGCCTCGGATTTCTTTAGATAAATATTCTTTTAAATATCACGCGATGTTTTAAATTCCAGCAAAACCCAAATCTCATTCCCAACCACAAATCCAGATTCAAACTAATAGACACATTGGTACGAAAAGGCAAAGGGTTTGGTGGATCTCACAATGTGCAATTCGGGGAAAGTTATGACGAAGATGAGGAAGCCTTCCAGCCGTCTCCGTTGCTGCCATTAGCGTCATATTAACCACGACAAGAAAATAATATTTTTGAAATGAATTATAATTTGAAATATTGAGAAGATTATCGTAAATAAATTACGAAGACTTAATATTATGAAATTTTACCAAGGGTGAGAAGTTCTACGTCATTACACAACGTAATCGCATTGGGATCGCACAGTCGCAAGGGCACAAGGAATTTGTAAATTTGTTTCCAATGGAAAAATGTACTGCCTTTGGATGCGTTGTTGGACTATGATCTTGTACTCATGATAACTCAACTTGATTGCCGAGACCTGTGATAGTGTCCAGTGTCCACCACAACATGCATATTTACTTAGCATAGCATCAACTCATTAAAATAAACAACGACAGTTTTGTTTATCAATCAATCGTTGAACGACTTTCAGAGCAGTCATCCTCACAAGAAAAACTGGCAACTAGTGAAGTGATCGATTGGGATGGGGGAAGAAAGGGGTTTCGAAAATGTTACATGAGCCATGTTCAGGAAAATGTCAGATAGAAAAAAATGAAACATTATTTGTGAAACACAGTCATTGAGTTACAGTGTTGGTGTGCTACAGGCGGCGGCAACCATCAGGCACTCACTATTTCACATTTACCTGTATGTTTTCACGCTCATTGAACTGGTACATGCTACAGACGTACAACATTGCTAGCACTGTTTCGGTTTAATCTTAACTCAAATTTGATTTTTAAGTGTTCGCAAATAATTATTTTATTATCCGTAGAATAATTTGAAATAACTTTTGAATGGTATATCAGTGTTTATAGTGGACCTAAAAACCTTTTACCGTATGTGATTGTTCATTTATATTTCAGTAATTCAGTAATTGTTTACTTACAACTGATTTGTTTGTGAACAAAATTTTCCATCGAAAATAGTTTTCTATACATGACAGTTTGATTTGTTAATACTTGGCTAGTGACATTTGTCAACTGTTTTAATTTTATATTTTTGCGGGAAATAAAAAATGGCGGATGAGGACGATATTTTCGGGGAAGCGTTTGATGTTTTTGATAAAGCTAGCGCTGGAGTTGGTGATAGTAGTAAACCTCAAAAGAAGACAGATTTTAGTGATTCAAATGAATCCTCAGACGAAAGCGATGCTGATTTGGAAATGTATGTTGGGTATTATTCATTTTGGAAAACAAATTATTAAATTTACTTCTACTATTTGCTGTCATCGGTATGGTTCGTGGCTGCTACAAGTTTCGCCAATTCTTGCAGCCGGTACTTGTAAATGGATTTCAAATTTAGGTTTGCAGAAGAATGCCTACAGCCTATGCTTTTTAAAATGGTTTTTTGTTTTTTTCATTATAGAAATTCCGGTGTTGACAAACCAGTAGCACTGACTAGTGAGGTAAAATTGGCGGAAGATGTTGAGGAAGTGGTTACTACTACTACTGCGCAAGCGCAGGAGAATGAGGATAAAAAGGACGAAGCTGAAGAGAGGACTTCGGAAACTTCCAAAGACACTGGTTCTGATGATCGTAAGTCCGTGAAACATAAATTGGAAGAAATTGAAGAAGATCCTGGGGAATCGTCAGGTGCCCTTTATATTATATTTGATAGGAAATCTGAAATAACTTAATATTTTAGTCGTATCATTTATTTAAAATTTGTTAATGACATACAGATAGACCGGCTAAGACACAGAAGAAAGATGAAATGGAAATTGAGGAAGAAGGTGAAGGTGAAGGTACTGTAAGCAAGAAATCTGCTGCTGATATTGCCACTCTACAACGCTACCTTCCGCAAGTCGAAATTAAAACACTGGAAACGGCTGAAGGAGGTGGATGTTCCCATGTTGTTGCGATTCCATCCAATACCTATTACATACCCCTCAATCCAATTGAGAAACCAGTTAAAACGTGGCCTTTCAAGTTAGATACTTTTCAGGATAGAGCTATTACATGTGTAGATAATTATCAGTCTGTCCTAGTGTCCGCTCACACATCTGCAGGAAAAACGGTCGTGGCAGAGTAAGTTGTATTTCTTCATAATTAACATTTTAAAATGTGACATCAATCGATCAACCACAATATTTCTTGTAATATTTTGTGCTAGAAAAATATGAGGTTAATTTAAACCGAAATATAAACTTTGTAGGTATGCAATTGCAAAAGGCCTTAAAGACAACCAGCGTGTAATTTACACCACGCCAATTAAAGCGTTGAGTAACCAGAAATATCGCGAATTTTACGAGCAATTTAAAGATGTTGGTCTCATTACTGGGGATGTCACTATTAGTCCATCTGCTAGTTGCTTGATCATGACTACTGAGGTAAACTTGCGTATTCTGTTAAGGATCATGTAACCTTTGCGAGTATTTTATTTAATCAATATGTAAATGGTAACAAAATAAACACATAAAAACTTTGTTTAAAATTCTAGTTGCTGACTATAAATTACTATTTTAATTTATTGTATTACAAAGAACTAAATTTTTATTTTGGAATAATATCTATGCATATGGCGATTTCAATAGGGAAATTTTCGTGAAGACGGATTCAATACAGCTGTATCAATGCTGCAAAGTTCGGGTCAGGGAGGACCAGGAAACTCAGGTGGTGGTGGAAGAAACAAAATGAGACAGAAGAAAGGAGAGGATTCGCCGTGCCATAAAGTAATAAAAATGGCAATGGAACATGATCTTGCGCCAGTTATTGTGTTTAGTTTCAGCAAAAAGGACTGTGAAGTATACGCACTTCAACTATCAAAGATGGATTTCAACACAGGTACATTCATGAATGCGCTGATATTACATCGATTGCGTTTTAACTCTATTTGTAATATACCAACGAATTTATTTTCACGGGAATGATTTGTAGCCGATGACAAGCAGCTTGTAGAAGAAGTTTTTGTAAATGCAATAGATGTACTTAGCAAAGAAGATCAAAAGTTACCTCAAGTAGAAAATCTTTTGCCCCTTTTAAAGCGTGGAATTGGAATACATCATGGGGGTATATGATTCGAACACTATTTTTATCACTGATATATATAACAGTATTTTAAAATTTCAATCCGTTCAAATGACTTCGATTCAGGTTTGCTGCCGTTGCTGAAAGAGACTATCGAGATTTTATTTTCGGAAGGATTAATTAAAGTTTTGTTCGCTACGGAGACTTTTGCTATGGGGCTCAATATGCCAGCGCGCACAGTTCTTTTCACAAATGTCAGAAAATATGACGGCAAAACGTATCGATGGGTCAGTTATAGTCACACAAACAAATAGTTGAACAAATAATCATCAAAATAATTTCTCAATGAATGTTTTCTTTTTAAATAAACAGATTACATCTGGTGAGTACATTCAAATGTCTGGACGAGCTGGTAGACGTGGTCTGGATGATAAAGGAGTTTCAATAGTCATGATTGATGAGAAAATAAGTCCAAGTGTTGGGCGGGCGTTGTTTAAAGGAGCAGCCGACCCAATTAACTCGGCATTTCATTTAACCTACAACATGGTATTGAATTTAATGCGTGTTGAAGAAATCAACCCAGAGTATATGATGGAAAGAAGTTTTTTTCAATTTCAAAATTACTCCACTATACCATCAATTTGTCAAAGTAATGCGATTGTGAAACCCTAAATGGTTGGTAATCAATCAGTGTCAGAAGCACAATTTAAATATTGTCATACTTTTGCAGAGTTGCTGGAAGCGGAACAACGCTATGACGCATTAAAGGTACCGCGAGAAGAAGAGATATCTTCATACTATGATTTGCGAAAACAGTTGTCGACATTTGCATCTGAGTTTAGAGGCTTCGTAACAAAACCTCAATATCTTGTACCGTTTTTGCAACCCGGAAGACTGCTTTATGTAAGTGTCATATTCTGAATCTGTCAATGATAAAAAAAATTAAAATAACCTACCTATCACGAATCTTTCCTCAATTTGTGGTAGGTTAAACAAGGAGATATGGATTTTGGCTGGGGCGCGGTTGTAAATTTCCAACGTAAAGAAAACCCCCACAATAATCCTGTAAACAGTACACCGGTCTACGTTATTGATACTTTATTGCAAGTTTGTGCTGAAAATGCAAACGTAAGTTGTAGGTCATAAGTTTCTGGTTAAATTTTGAAATAAGTTGTGTGTTATGGATAGTAGTGTCCGCTGTAATCATTGTGTTCATATAATATGATATATTAAGGCATCCTCAGCAATGGAAACTAAGCCACCAAAAAAAGGAGAAACTGGAGAGATGAAAGTTATCCCCGTATCCATTAATGTTATACATAAAGTTAGTCAAGTTAGGCTGTATTTGTCCAATGACTTGAGACCAAAAGAGAACAGAAACGGAGTCCAAAAAAGTATTGATGAAGTGAAAAAGCGATTTCCTGATGGGCTTCCTTTGTTAGATCCAGTTAAAGACATGAAAATAAAAAATAGGAATTTTGACGACCTAGTGAAAAACATTAAAAGGTTTGAAGAAAGGTTGCAAGCTCATCCACTTCATGACGATCCAGAAACTCGAAAGTTGTTCACATTGTATGAAGAAAAAGTGAAGGTAATCCTTGTTATGAGTGTGTGTTATGTTTGTTTGTATACATGCACCTGATTGTAATTTTTTTCTCTAATAGTTACACCAACAAGTTTCAACAGCAAAATCTGAACTAAGGAAAGCAAAATCTCTTCTTCAAATGGATGAACTAAAATGCAGGAAACGAGTTCTTCGAAGGTTGGGCTATGCTTCAGCTGATGATGTTATAGAAATTAAAGGAAGAGTTGCATGTGAACTTACTAGTGGGGATGAGTTACTTTTAACGGAAATGATTTTCAACGGTATGTTTATCGATTTGGATGTACCCAGAGCTGTTGCTCTTCTAAGTTGTATTGTATGTGATGAACGCAGTAATCAGGTTCCAAAGCTATCCGAAGAGCTTTCTGGTGCATTGAAAATGATGCAGGTGAGTCCCCGGAGTAAATGATAAAACTAATTATACGGCATAGAGTAAAGTCTTTTACAAAAGAAAACATTGATCGTAAACTTCTATTAATTATAGGATATTGCAAGACAAATTGCAAAGGTAAGTAAGGAGTCGAAGCTGGAAATTGATGAAGATGAATATGTCGATCAGTTCAAACCTCATTTAATGGATGTTGTGCATGAATGGTGCAAAGGGGCAACATTTTCTAAACTATGTGAGATGACAGATATATTCGAAGGTAATCTTTCATTTCTGTTGCATCACATGTGGAATTGAGGTTAAAATTAAAAATACAGCACTTCATTAAAAATATTATGCAATTTTTTCTTATTCTCAAGGTGGAATTATTAGATGTATGAGAAGACTGGAAGAATTATTGCGACAGATGTCCCTGGCGGCTAAAGTTATTGGTAATAAGGAATTGGAAGAAAAGTTTAATGAGGGCGTTAAATTAATCAAAAGAGACATAGTGTTTGCGGCAAGTTTATATTTGTAGCATTTTTCTACAAAATGGTTCATAATATGTCGTAATTGTAATTTTCATGTATCAGACATAAACACTTATTCTTCATTTTAATGAAACCATGAATAAAGTTATAATATTTATTTTTAATTATTTTTAAAAACTACTAATGATTACAATATAAGTTGCTCGGAAAATGTTCGATGCATTGTTAAGTAGTTTACTCCGACGTCCCCTTATGTACGATAGGAACGGGGTCTGTACTCGTAATATCCTTTGCCTTGCGGTTCACACCACTTGTAGTTTTCTGCAATAAATTTGAACTAAAGAATGCAGGTCTTTCCTTGGGCAATTCCACAATCAATTTGTTTTGAGCGGTGTAGGGTGTTACGTCCATTCCTGCTGTTTTGTCAGATTCATAAAGCACAATTACATCTTTGTCGATTGGAGAGTGACCCAGTTTTGCTTCAACAGATTCTCGGATGAATTTGGTTTCTGCAGCAGTCTTATCGTAGCAGTTTCCTAATATATCAAATTACGTTACAAAAATACCAATAAATAAAAATACGACTGAGGATTTAGAAAAGAAAATATCTGAACTTACGACACAAGTGCTTTGCTTGATAATGATGCCCACATGTATTACACACCAATAAATTATACTTCGGTATAAGCATTTTCCACACCCACTCTTTTACACCAAATCTACGAGTAAGCCGCTTTTCAGCAGTGCGTCGTCTTTTAGGGACTCCCCAAAGAATGCCTTCGGACTTCTTATCTTGAAAATCTTTAGGACTAGTAAAAGTTGGAATAGGAAATGCACGATAATCCTCTCCAGCAATGGCCATTGCACCAGGCGGAAACCCTTAATCAGCAAAACCAATCAGAATACTGACTAAGATCTCAATCAAATCCAATGCAATGTCTACAAATTTAAAGTTTATACCTTTGGGAAACTGCTGGAAAATTTCCACCCATTTTCTAAGCCCTCTTAATGAATCACCAACTGAAAATCGTAGCGCAGTCAACATTCCCTTCATATTGTAATTCGAGGAGGAACTTTAGTTTATACTATGTTCCTGTTTCGATTTCAATTCAGAAATTACGAGAACAACACGTGACACGACCACTAAAATAGAGTGCTTTATTGAAACCAATGTTTGCGTTTTTATTTCCTACACACCCATACACAATACTAAACAATAATACTTTTATTCATTGTCAGGGTGTAAGGTGTAATTTATAATTAGTGATTAGCGTCACAAAGTCTCTCATT
>JAHZNA010004197.1:0-27313 GCA_027743935.1 Sinodicranocentrus sp. ZH6
TACACATCGTTGACGGTTTATTGATATCCTTTCGTTGTTTATATGTAAATGCAAGAATGTAATTGACAGAGCAATATATTCAATAATATGTATCATTTACTAGATTCCTTCATTTTGCAATAGATTTACATTTAAAATAAAATAGATAGTGCACGACCGCATGCAATTTTCGTACCGTGGATAAGCTATTACAGTTTTCTTCCAGTAGGATAATGTTACCGATAGCAGAGTTATTTATGATAATATACATCTAGGTGCGTTAGCGTTTTAAATACATCCAGATAATTTTACAGTGCACTACACCACATATATAGCTTAGCTTATATGTTATATATAGAGCACCAAACAGAGAATCTGTATACGATTATCAACTAAGGGCAGTGTTGATAATTTTATTGTAGTTCTTATTTATTACTTGATTTTTTAGTAAGTATACAATAATACAATATCATAAAGTAACATAAGACAAAGGTAGCTTTGATGTATTCAGGGAAGTGTGAATGTATAGTTAAGCAAGTTTTGATAATTATAAATGTAAACAAAATTTATTTGAAAGAGTTTTGCACGCACGAAGTCACTAACGATAAATGTCGTAAGTAAAATGTACCATTCTGCTTCCAATGTTTTCTCTCAAATCAGTTGCTGGTATACATGTAGAGAAAGTCTGTCAAAAGTTTAGGATACGTGCTCCCGTATCATGTAATAAGTTTATATCTATAAATGTATTCTATATGTGAATGTATGTATATATCATAGGATATACCCTTATACCCGTGAAATGAATACCTATATAACACATAGGGATGTATGTCTTATATTGATAAGAAATTAAACAAACGTTAGCACTATTTAAATGCGTACTCATATATGTTGTAGGATTAAAAATGCAATATTTAAACTTTGTTTTTGTCAATGAATCAAACCAAAATAAAAGCTTTTAATTTGCCAACCAACTGTGATCCTCTTTTCGGAACAATACTATAATTTCGTTAATTAATCATACTTCAGCAGACTACTATCCATACAGGATATGAATCGGGATCATATGGAATGAAGGTAATTAAGGGAATCCAAGAGAATATAAGCCGCAGTATTTTGCGTCATAACTGTCATCAAGCATAAAGTCCCGCATTTCATTTCTCAGGGAAGAGCTTTCAAAAGAAATGGTATGCTGAGGAAGATACAGCGTCTTTAATTTTGGAAGAAATTTATAGAATGAATCTTCACTTTTAAAAGTCTGTTGCACTTCGGGATCATAATTAATCAGTAGTAAAGACTGCAAAGATACCATATCTTGCAAACAACTCAGCTGTCCTAAATATCCAACCAGCTTCAGTTTTTTAAGACGTACTAGTCCCTTACTGCTTGGAAAAAAGTGGAGAATTTCTGGTTCAAAATTAACGCCTCCAATACAATCCCAGTTTAATTTTAATTCGAGCTCCACCAATGTTTCGCTATATTGTTCAAGAGAGTTGTGCAACAATGTTGCACACTTTTTGCAGACATCTTCATCTCCCCATCCATTCAACTGCGTGGAAAAACTTTTTAAGCGGAAGTTAGAGCGATCTAGCAGTTCTAATACTTGCTCGGTATAAGGATCTTCAATGTCAATTTTCAAAATTGTGAGATTTGATAAACGGGGAATAAGTTTCACGATGTCCATGTGTAAATGGTAGTACCCGTGAATGTCTAGGTGGTTGAGGCTCGGAGAATTTAAAATAATCTCTCGGTACAACTCTATGTACTTCAGTTTGCTTTCACAATCATCCAGTTTTAAAAATTTGAGATTTGACAACTTTGAAATCGTTTCTGGTGGCAAAGATAAATTTTCAACTACATCTTGCGATTCTTGATTTGCAGATTGTTCCCAAAATTTAGGAGGTGCTTCTGATACTACCAGCCCTCGAATATTTTTCAAAAATTTTGTCATTCTTTTGAAATGTTGCTCTACATGAGTGGAGCTTTGGAGGAAAACCTGTAGATAGTGTATCTGATCTCCGTACCTTTCCATGAGGATATCTTCCCTGCCATTATATTCATAATTAGGGTTGTTATTCGGGCACTGACACGTTTCCATTCTTACTATTCGTGATGGAAATGGATTCCATTGATGGACCAAAGAGCTGGGATCGCATGACTGGAAATCTGTGCGACCTTTCAGTGTGATAAGTTCGCTGGAAGTAAGTTTATCCAATCCATCTTTCCAAAGTTTACATATAAGCCGAAGCTTGACAGCATCCCTGAATCCAAGCTCGCGCATCACACGACTCATTATCTAAAAGTAATCAAAATGTGCTCTTGTTTGCATGCACAGGACGTGAGTTCGTTAATTTTAAGATAAAACAAAGGGGAATACCCATACCAGCGGCAAGTATAATGGGTTTGTCAACCTTGTGCTGATAATCCACCACCTTCTGCATACCTGTCTAGATTTCGTTACGCTGATCGGGTCCAAGAACGAGAGAATTCTCGTGATGAGCTGTAATGTCAGATATTACCTATGTAAATGTGATATATGCGCTACTTTCATACATACCATGTATGTATACGATATGATATGTAGAATGTAATGTACCTCCGGTGGAAGATGTTCCATTGTAGTTTTAAAACTTCGTTTAGTGCACTTAAAACAATTTATTCACTGACACTAAACATATATATAAATCAAACTTCAAAACAACTTATGTTTGATGCCAGAGAGAACTGAAATTAGCATTTGCAATTATTCGGGGTTGTCAATACAAAATACTCTGCTTCAGCTCTATTGATTAAAGGAAGGCACACCAAGGAATTATCCTAAATCCAAACATCTTTGTATGTACATGTATATTGTATGCTTATAAAAGTATGTTGCAATGATGGATTTTCTGAAATGAGTCATGATATCGCCATATCACCACGATCATTACATTCTTCTAAATATAGTAGCGACGAGGTGGGTTCAGCGTTGGATGGGAAGGCAAGCTGTAGGTTAAATATGTACGTGGGAAGCTGCCCCATTATGTTGATGCACACAGCGCTTACGTAATAAAAGCTGTTGGCACAGAGCACCGAATCTCTGCAAAAAGATATGATGAAATGATGACCCACGTGCACTATAAAGCTTTTTTAGTCTCACAGACATTAGACACAAATAGTAGAGCAGAGCAGAACTTGAAAAAACATACAGCTAATGAATGATACTAAACTAGCAAGTAGTGTGGTTAGCTTAGCACCACAATGATGCTTGTCTGTGGTGAATGTTGTCGAAATAGAGTCTCGCCAAAATCGTGCATTCACTCTGTACATTCACCTCCTCAGCACACACATATTGCCAACGGAAATTAAATAACAGAACCATATGTCTACTCTTTAAAAGTCACATTTTACAGATTTAAAGTTGCATGCAATACAGCCCTTATATACAGTGTGTTATATAACGTGCACATGAGAAAGTTCTTTGATTTAGGTGTTCATTTCTTTCTAGACTATATGATAAAACACCACATGACTATTGATTTTTATTATATTCGTCCCGGTGTGAATGTCATGTTGTATATATGCTACAAAGGTTGGAACAAATGCGGTGGCGAAAGCATAAATTGCATGCTCACTTTTATGCATACAAAGAGAGAAATGGAAATGCCAGCTAAAGTAGGCAGAGAAAGAAAACAATGTCAGAAAATGTTGGTAAAAACTTGCGATGCTAATTGGGTTTATTTCATGATCATCAATCAGACTATCAATAATCTCGGTTAACAATGCGATGCTTTGACAAAAGAACAACAAAAGGAAATTTTTTTATTTCCAATAATATACTGTGTGGAGTACTTGAAACTGTTACAATAACACTGAATTGCTGATTATGAGTTCTACGTACATTATGTCCTGTGATTTTGACGACTTTATTTTAGCATTTTTCGTGTACGAACTGAAACCTGAGGACCAGGAGTAGTCTAATTACTGATCTATGTAGCCTTATTACATATATTATTTAAATAGGATTCCGCGAAGAAGTCGATGTCATGCTAGATTCCATTAAATATACAGCGGAGCTAGATGCAACCTGTTTGCACACATATAATGGTAATCTGTATCTTACACTTTACACTTGAAATACAACAACAACCACATACAAGTGGCTGCAGTCGGTTAAATTTAGATCAAACTTATGACTACGAAATTGAATAAACAAAGCGGTAAATTCATCATCACTCATTCAGTATTTGGTATAAAAACGATTCACACGTTGTCAGTATCACGTCCACTTACGCTTACATTCACATTGACATCTATCTTTGCAAATTCACGATAACAATAATTCCAGTTTAGCTTTAATTTCCTTCCACTACAGCGTCAACACGATCGAAACGAAAACAATCTTGCGAAACTTTGCACAGTCCATTTTTACAAACCACTACGAGGCTTGCTTCGCGCATTCCTAATATTTTTTTTACAACCAGACGAATAGATTTAGCGCAAAAACGTACATTTTTTTAGTTCATGACCAGCGATATTCCTTATAGACAGGTAATACAGTGATGTCATCTAGAAGATACCTATAAGATACGTACCTATGTAGTAGTAAATCATGATAATAGGATCATACTATACATCTTATTCTCATATTACACCGTAATAATATGTCTGATGCAACCACAAACATCAATCATTAGTTTTTAGTCGATTTTAGGGGAACCGTTTTCCCAGGTAATACTTCTGAGTATCTACAATCAGATTAGTAATAACTCACAGTAATGAACCACTGCTAAGTTTCATTTTTTTCTTAGGACAGTACTTATTTGCAAAGAATGTGCAAAAATCTGCTCTTGTAAGGTGAAACGGTAGTGTTCAGAACAAAAAATCGAATAGAGAGAAAATTATTAGCATAGGGTGGTGGTGTGTTCTCTCAACCACGAATGGCTGCGGCGAAAGGATTTTTGTGAAGTTAGAGGCTACTTACGTAGTAGTACAGTCAAAAGTAAAAAGACTCATTCAAGGTGGAGTGCTTCTTTTAACAGACACATATTGGTTAATAAAACATAGTATTTATAGTACAATGTTCTCACTTAATTAGTCACATTCGGTTCTATGCAAGTTTGCAACTGCAATTTACAGCAGTGTGCTCACATTTTTAAGTATGGATATTTAAAAAAAAAAAATCGCTACATGTGATAATTCAGTTTAATTCCAGCTAATGTGTGTATGTAGGCGTGAATGTGCACAAAATTCAACAAGCATAACTATTTACTGCGAACTAATTAACGCGAAGGTGTTGTTAGCCAGTTTGATTTTCAGTGGTGTGTGTGGTATTGATTACAACGTGGTGATTTCGAGTTCGATAGCGTTATTTGCGCCAAGGGACATGATAATGTTTCTATATTTACAGTAATTCACCTTTAATAATGGATATACAGCAGTATTAGCAGATACACCCTCGGTTGATATTCTGAAAACTAGAAATTCAAAGGGAGTAAAGTGGAACCCGTTCATCTGCTACCTTTTCACTGCTTTGACAGGATTTTTATGTTATGCATCTCCTCATTCGAGACTTAACCGATTAGTAATATAACTTATCTCAACTAATTGTAATTGTAAGTAATAACTTAACAAGTTTTTAGCCAAAAACCTACACACATGCCTATCCTAGCGTTTTGTCGTCTATAACCTTTCAGATAATCTTAACCTAATGATTGAGCATCTATTTTCAAGTCTTAGTTAATGACTTGCAACGGGACTCTGTTGGACACACACCATGGGCGATTCATCCCGCTCGCGATCATCTTCGGAACTATTAGTGTTCACAGGTCCTTGTCGGCCCCCCCTCGAAGACAAAGACATAAGTAGGTTGTTCTTGCTGCCTGCCCCGTTCAACCCCAAGTCACTGCTGCTAGCACTACTACCCGACTCCGAACTGGCTCCGTGATGACCGTTCCCTCCTCCACCAGTGGAACTTCCACTAAACCCAACACCTACAGTGCTACTTCCTATAGACCCATATGGAGGCATCATACCACCAATAAACTGACTAGGTGGAGGGGGGAAACCCGCTGACTGTTGGGTATGATGACTATTGGAAGACGAACTTAAACTAGGGTTGAGCCCACCCAGGCTTACATGGTGTCCAGCCAGGTTGAGGTTCATGTTAAACGAGGATACACTTCCTGCGGTGTTGCCTGCACTGATCCCACTTACAAGTGGCATGTTCAGACTACCAGTCTGGGTGCAATCAAGACTCGATGTTGGAGGAGGTCCATTACTGAGATTCATGTTGAGGTACGAAGGGTAGCTAGAAATGCTGCTATTTGAATTTGTCAGCGAAGAAAAATCAACCCCTGACGTTAATGATGTTGGCCCACCAGTTTCCCCTACATACCGAGAGCTCAATGCACTAGACATGTTTACAGGTCCGCCGTCCAAAACAGCAGATGCTACCATATGTGAGCCAGGTAAGTGCCTGGATGTTCCAGAGACGACAGAGCTGGAAGCAGAAGATCCGGACGAGCGCATAAGGTGTAGATGATGAGGATGACCTACATTCATCCCCGTACCCGGAAGTGGAGCAATTCCAACGGCTCGTTGTATGTGTACGCCTCCAACAACCTGGTGGTTGTTGGATGAGGTTGATAAACGGGGGGATTCGCATTCCATCTCAATAGATGTACCTGCAGTATTCAAGGAGGGAAGGTGATGATTAAGAAGACTTCCTTGTATATGTTGCGTCGATGATGATCCAGAGGTAAGAAATTGTGCACCACCACCGCCATGGCCAAAGGAACCTATCACGTTTTGAGGTACGCCGTGTGGATGACCATGCTGAATTCCTACCATTGGCCTGTTTCTGGAGCTCCCTATAATAATAAGACAATAATATATTAGTTCTAATAAAAAATTGACAATATTCCACGATAGGTTAAATTACTGAGTAACCACATACCAGCAGCTGATGATACTAATGAGCCTCCGTTTCCGGAAACATGTTGGACTACTGACTGTGGTAGTGATTGGAGGTGGTCGATGGTAGAGGGACTGGAGCCAGATAAAACTGACTGAGCGTTGCTTCCGATAGTTGTCTGTTTCAAGGAACAGAATGCAACAATTAAATATAAATATTTGACATATGAAGACAGTAATGTCTTGCATACATTGTGTATTTTTAAACATCTCGATAGTAAAAAAAAGTGTACGTATTGTTGCAACAATGAAAAAAGTGCAAAAAATACCTCGTCAGCACCAGAGAAAAGAGGTTCACCCGTGTGCATTTCTACAAGAATGCAGCCTAAACTCCACATATCAATTGCTAGATCATAAGGGATACCCAAGAGAACCTCGGGGGATCGGTAAAACCTTGACTGGATGTACTGATATATCTACAACGTGACAAATACAGATGACATAAGACAAAACGTTATACTTGAGCACTTGAGCGAATGAGTTACTTAAATTTAGAATAAAAGGGAATGCAGGAATACTTACCCGTTGTCCAAGTTGACATGAGCTTCCAAAGTCCACAATTTTAATAGCAGATCTTTTCGGGTTACAAAGTAGAATGTTTTCTGGCTTTAAGTCACAGTGAATAATGTTCAGCTCCGGAGTGGCAAGAAACAATAAAGCTGTGCATAACTGCTGAGCAAACTTCCTTGTAAGATTTAGAGATACTCCGCGAAAATTGGTATTACGGAGTAAATCGTACAAGTTGTAGGACAGCAGTTCGAAGACAAGACATAGATGACTTCTCCACATGAAGTGACGCTTTAATTTTACTGTAAACAGATTATGAATAACATTTGCACTTAAACTAATGTCCGTATTCAAAAACATTTAAATCCCATTATTTTGCTATTGTGCATGAATCCAGGCAATATTTAAGCCCCATGCTTACTAGGCAAAACGAATGCATTACATTATTGAATTCCTGCTGAAAGTTAAATGGCGCGAGCAGACTATGGCAGTATAGGTTTAGTTTTCGCGATAGCTAATTAAACATGAATTTAGTTTTAGTTTTTTGGTACTCTCTCTCTTCAAATGAATTGACTATAAGATAAATTCAACAGCTGGCCAAGAACAACATAATTAACAGTTCGTTTAAAGTTTTGTTAAGAAAGCCTGCTTATTGTGTTGGCTGCCTAAAACATGAGGTCTACATTTTTAAAGATTACATATTAGGTTACTCATTAAACTTTTTTCGAAAACGAGAATGAGTTTCAACGAATCAATGCAAATATTAAGTTTTAATCATCCTAACGTCTCGAATAACTCTTCAGTCCTCATCAGGAGAGATAGGGAAGTGAGCACTACAAGAAATAACTTAATTCAATTCTCCTCACGAACATTAAAATTATGAAAATAAATGACATTTAAATTAGACCCTTGCTGCTTGTGTTTAAACTATCAGAATATCTTCCGACTTCCGACTATGCTACTTTTTAGAGTTAAAATTCGAAATCAAATGTTTTCGTTCGTAATATATCACGGTTATGGAATTTAGATTGAATGTTTTTTTAAACTAACTTAATTCCAACAATTTGCATTAGTTTTAGTTTACGACATGCATTGCTTTGCCTAGAAATTACGCAAAATAATCTGGAATTTGTCCACAGTACGCACCTACGAAGGATTTACCTATATAGTATTTGTTATCTACGTCCGCTTTGTTCATCATCTCCAGTAGTTTTACTTCAATTTGCGCTTGGTTCAAGAAGGGTTTCTTGTTCTTGATTATCTTGATTGCAACGAGGCATTGATCTTCATGATCATATGCTTTGACAACCTGTCAATTAACAATTATAGGCATTTATGTGTAAGTAAACACATTAAAATGCACAAGCATTTCCCATTTAATAAATACGTAAGCGATTAATCGACGTTAACTGGTGTAGCAATAAATTTTACCTGGCCAAATGAACCCTTGCCAATGAGGGAGTCGATTTCATATCGGTCCAAGAACTTTTCTCCATTTCTGATGATGTAATCATGATTATCATCGTCATAACCATCATTACTGAACACTTTTCTCTCTTTCTTGTGGGATGCATCTTCTCCCTGCTGCTGCTGGGCTCTCCTCTTTTTCTTGGCGAAGTAAACCTGATAAAATTATTTTAAAAAATTTCCATTGTGTATGCCGATTTTTTTTCTTGCTAATTTATTATTAATACATAATTAATTTAATTAACTCGGTTTGCTATTACCTGGTTAATGTGCTTGTAGGTTTTAATGAGGTCGACACTTAACTTCCGTAGAGGGGCGGTAGAGGGGTCACGAAAAGTTTTTGGGATTCTAGCTTGCATAGCCTGCATATCGGCGACACTACTAGAGGCTACACTATTACTTGATCCACTAGGATCAAGATTCAAGTTCATATTTACACCCGATTGTGGTTGATACGCAGAACTACTTGACGCCATGTTCATTAGTCCTGAATTTCCTGGATTTGTATGGACAGCCATTCCCATAATTCCGAGAACGTTAGAAGGTCCTAAGGTAACACTACAGCCTCCAGCCATCGACATTAATTGCTCGTCTGGTACTATTCTACCATATAATGGTGCACCAGGGCCACGAACTCTACTCGCAACTTCTGCATTACCATTTCCTGTGAATGAAACAATACATTATTTGATTATTTAATTTCGCCGACAATGAATATTAAATCTCTTTTTAAAGAAGAGGAGTGAATCAAGTTCATCATGAAAGCCAAATCAATGCCCCTGCCCCAACAACAAGTACATGTTCTACGTTTAAGATCCAAAGTTCAAGCATATACCATATACGACACTTTTAAAGCAAACAAACAAGATGTTCAAACTAAAGCTGGCTTGATCACATTAAATACAAAACAACATGATTGAGATTGCCTGCTACATTTTACGAACTCAAAAACTGAACTGCTACTCTACCATTGCTATTTCACAATATCGTGCAATAATATTTTAAAACTCGACGACATACTTTAGTCAGTTTTGAAACAATAGAAATCGTCATTCGGAACGACCCGCAACCAAATCTTATTTAGAAAACACGTTACCTTTGCTTTTGTTTTCCACTTCCATGATTGCCATTTGCTCGTGTTTAGAATGCCACATGTCGGGCCGTTTGGCGTGCACCAGAACGGTGCTGTCCATGGCCTTACAAACTTGGTTATCCACGGTCAACACAACCATGGAATCATTTGCAAGAAATTACTTGAGACTTTTTTCCCCTTTTCTTGAAAGTCTCACCCACTGTCACTTTACACTATTTAATGCTAGTTAATATTTTTTCTCACGAGATCAGATGGCGTATTTATTACAATTAATAATTAAATTTACAAAGGTCTCAAGTGTTTTCTCCACAATTAAAAGTTCTCTAAATTGGTATGCTCGTAACCCAGTGTAGAATTCCTGTGCACTAATTAACTGATTGCCACTTCACGGTTAATGGTTTGACTGATATGCAAAATGTTAGTTTCTAGACAAACTACTAAAACCCTCAAGCTTCACTTGTTTTTGATTTTTCCCGAACTTAATATGGACAATTGAATTCAACGTGCATTTCAAGCACTGCCTTCAGTCAAATTCGAAATCCACGTGTGGTATGTGATTTGGTTTTGGATGTAGATAGAGGTCTCCGCATGAGTGAAAACTGTAAATAAATAAAAAGCAAGAAATATATTGTTTGCGCCAACAAAATATTTTCATGTTTGTTGAAAACTTATTAATTCTTAAAATGTGAAGCAATTTAAGTAATCAGAATCAGAATTCAAAGACACCGAAATACAAGTCAATAATTATTTTAGTGTTTTCACCAAACCACTCTTGGCTAATACATCCATATATAGCAGCTCCATGCTGTTTTGAGTAGATAATGTACCTATATTTTCTCTTTATTTATGATTCTGAGAATGGATACAACCATATAAAGGCTAAACATTCCTTCTTATCATTCCACTCAACTAGTACTAGAACTTTTGGTTGTCAACTGATTACTCATCCCAAGTCCCAAGCCCCTTTCACTTTTCTCCAAATTTCAAGTGAATTGCATGAGTGACTGAGTAAGGGGAAAAGTCGTGACGTATCCTACCAGAGAAATAGCTTCCTTTTCTTCACACACCGTTCATAAGATAACTATTTAAGATGCAATTTTTACTGCACTCTGTGCTCTCCCTCTTATTTTTGTTGTGTCCAGAGAACCCTAACCTACACTTCTATTCGAGATGGCAAATTGCAAACATGCACTACTAGTAAATATACCTATACCTACCTGTGGGTGTACACCACGCAATTCCCATTTACATGGCTGACTTTATACTTATGGAGAAGCACGACGTGGCAGAGTGAGATGAGTGAAGAGATCCTGCAACAAATGTGATCACATCATCACACAAGATCCGTAAACTACGTAGTAGCATGATTCTACGACGACTGCTTCTAGCTCTAGCATACATACATACATGTATGATTCAGTTGAATGCAATACTGATTCACTGTATGTCGTCCACTCCATAACATACAGTTCACATTATTTTTTACTTCATGGCAATAACGAAGAAAAACAGTGCGATAGTTGTGCACAGTACTCAATTCTATTCCAGAGATAATTATGAAGATGAAGCTGAGCAAATAATATTGTGATATCACTCTACGCTGCAACTTGGTATAAACAAGCAGCTCCCAACCTTGAGAGTACCTTGAACTTTGACGTGCGTCACTAACTCAAGACACAAAATCCCTATCCAAGCATGGTCCTCGTCACACAACAAGTCTCAAAACTCGTTCTTATCATCTCTCTTTAGATTCTCCCTAGTCGTGGTATTCGTATTATGCCATTGCGCATCTTTCTAAATACACACTTAAAACGCATCCATTTGCATCCTTCTTAATACTTGTCATGTGAATGAAACAAGACTAGTGGAAGTGGATACGTATAACAATAATTTTAAAGCTCTCGGACTATTGCAATTTAACGTGGATGGATATCAATATAACGTATTGTATCATATTCATATCTAAGCCAATCAACATACATTAAGAATTAGAATTTAACCGGCTAACGAATATGAAGTACTTGATACATTTTATAAATACCTACCTACCAGAGCCAACCTCATACAATGCAATTATTATCTTATGAATACATCTGCAAACCTGATCTTAAAAGGTCTTCGGCACTGCTCTGCGAAGCATGATTTCATATATACAAGAATTTCATTCAAAGTCATTGATCGTCTTTCTGGTTCTTTTCCAATTCTCAGTTTAAGATCATGATGAGAATTTCATTCATTCTAAAAACCGGAATTTTAGTATGAAAAATCAGTTTAAAAACAATTTTTATGTAGAGTAAAATCAAGGAAAGAATGCAGTGTTGTTTTCACTGAAGACTGAAATCTAAACGCTATTTTAAGCAACCCTTTTTACCACTATGGATAAACATTAAATAGATTGTGTACAACATTCTTACACTTTCAGAGAAAAACTGTGATTTCGTTTCATCGATCGAAACATTTAATTAATCAATCGCCAAACGTAGAATGCAATGTGACGATTCGAATAGTGTAAAAACTATTCCCCAAAATGGAAATTCAGATGGCTAATTATTGTCGCTTTTAACTGAAATCGTGACTATTTGATAAAATGATTATATTTTTTAAAAAAACTAGAATTCATGCATCTTTGTTTGCACCAACAAGCCCACACGTGCATACACTACGCTGACTGACTACACATGTTAAAACACAAAACAACAGACAACGACAACATAAACATATGCTATCAAAATATGTAAACATTCATACCTGCCTCATCACATCATCGCGGATGATGTTACTGTTATGCGATCATATTCGCATTTTTGAAATAGTCAAACAAAAAATTGTCCAACTGGAAAATGAATTAATAAAGGAAATGTGTAGACAAAAAAGCATTCCAAGCTCATACCCCACATACGCTTATATATTATATAAGCATCTGCTTGAATACAAAATGCAAAATTTTAAATGCATTCACGAAAACATCTACTTTAATACTTGAAACTCTTTCGACAAGAGTATTAGTAAATGCGCACTTGCAACTTGCTACATGGAATTATTTAGAAATTTGGAAAATCTGTACGTTTGTAATTTGTCAAGTAAAAAAATTTAAATTAACGTCCTTAATGTTGAAGATAACGTAATTCTGCATTTAATTATAATTAAAAACATTCATAAACATGCACGATGATGCTTTAAGTTTTGTGTCATCATGACTAATACATATACAGAGCTTGGCATAAATAAGGATTGTATTTGTTTTGTGCAAAGCTCAACAAAGCTCCAAACATTTACAATATTTTCACCATGAGTTTAAAAAAAGAAAAAGCACATACTCTACAATCCTTTTTGATTGTGCTATCTTACTAACCTGAATCTGTAATCCTTTAAATACCCAAACAACAAATCCGGTCAGAGTGAAATTTAATTCTATGAAGAAATGACTAGCTTTTTTTAAATCGATGTACGTAACGAAGAGCTATTGAATCACTAAAACATTTTCTTCTTGGTTGAATACCACAGCTTATTCAGTGTTTTCTACCACAATTAACAACCTTATTTCGAGAAAATAGAGCAGTGAATTGAAATACTAGAGTGGATGATGCAAGTTCTGATGTACACTTCACAATGCTTTCTCTTTATATCCCACACACCACTTCAGCCCACCAGATGAACCGCTACAATCATCCATGCAGCTATATATATTTTCCTTCTTTCACCAGCTGTCTGCTTAACAACACTAGCCAGTCTTTGAAAAACGAAGTCTACTCCTCTCACAACATGAACACAGCAACGTGGCAGCAACACTGATGACTAATTAATTTGACGATTACTAATTAATTTTTAGCGTCCAGTCTTTTGCACAAATATTCACATTCACGTATATTTGAATTCACTGAAGCACCCGGAACAGCTTTCTATTCGGTAGTAGCGGCTGAAATACGGTTACAGAATATCAACAACATTCTCCAGATGTGTAACCTGGAGGAAATTAGTGTAATTAATTACACTTTCCATCAACAATACCTAAAACACGAGATCCTGTGAAACAGCTGATGGTTGCTTCGAGTGTTTAGTGCACCACCACTAACACCACCAGCATCAGCCTGGTCTATTTTCAAATAAAAATGCATTAGGAACTGGGAAAAGCTTTACTGATCACTTTTCTGGGCAAAGATTGAATTCTTAAATGATACTGAGTTGATTAACTCGGTGTGTTTCACTGATTTCTGTGTGAATTTAGTTGGGTCGTGAAATCAGCGACAACCTGGGTCTGCTATCGATACTGTAGTCAATACAGAATGCAGAGTTGTGTAGTCTGAGTAGCGGAGGGTTCCTAATGCTTCATCATCGTCGCCTTCTTGCCTAGCTACCAAAACCAGACCCAGCTAAACAGATATGGATAAGCTTGTTATGCTACGCTTGATGGTATTCTGTTGCTAGCGTTCGTTCGCCCGAAAGATGGTTCAACTTAGTCTGTTTTGATGTGCGTAGAAAGGATGTAAATGGCCTGGCAACTGCCACCCAGCACACCCAAGACAACCCCAGACAGGCTCTACAACGTCATAGCATCCCTCAAAACTTGTCCACAATGTTGGAACAAGGTTTCCTGATGGCTAGGTACGTCCGCCCCTCCAAGATTTCCTCCTATCCTAACCAAGCTAACAACTCGTTTCGAGCTCAACATCCACTGGTTTAACTCTTCCTATTGCGCACCAGCTCCGAGAGGACTTGCTCTCGGTAACACATCAGCCTGTGAGCAATCTCCTTACAAATTCCCTCATCACTACAAACTGTTCCTCCAAGAGCTCCGTATGCTGCATGTGTATTTTGTGAAGATATCCTAAACTCACTACTACACATCCAACATGCACCACACACAACCATAAATATATCTTTCATTCCTCTCATACTTACTTACATACCTATAAAATACTGTATATCCCTAAGAATTCACTGCTGCAGAGTGCAGAATGTGCATAAAATATGTACACACATGTGAATATCATCTACCTCTCTCACAGTGTGCCAGTCAAATAAGAGTAATTTTTGTTTGTGTGCGGCAACTCAAGATCTTCGAACTTCTATACTGCTGGGCTACTACCGTACTCATATACCCACACAAGAAGAGGAATGTATGAACTGGTTATGTACGTAAAAGGGAAGCATTCAATAATGCACGGTGGAGACGGACGAGTATGAGAAGATGGATGTGCAGAATGCTGCTAGATATACTAAACCCTTACTATACTACCTATGCATTTATACAATCTTATTCTTATGTACATTTCCATTTACATATATAACATCATTTCTACAACATGCATGAAATTTCCTACAGTTACATCGCCTCATCGTCAGTTTCACTTAGGAATACTTGATGAGTGGATGAGTCTAGGTATACCGAGTTCCGAATCACAGCAGCAGCACCTTCTAAAAAAGCAGACATGTCTCTACTACATATATGCAGTGAAACTGTGAAAAACATATACGAAGCAATACACGAAGGAATAACAGAAACGAGAATATTACAAAAGAAACTCCTTCACTCTTCTTGATGATGTTGCTGGATAACACTGAAAAAGATTGGTGCATTCTGATGTGTTCTGATATTTTAGCTTTTAGAGGACATGGACAGTAGTCAAGTTCGTTTTTCAGCAGACACAATATCTGCATATACCTTTATCGACTAGCAAGTAGCAACATTATTAAATGCCTACAAGTTAACTAGAAAACCCTGAGCTGCGACTGTTTGTACTTGTGATCTCATTCGTTTCGAGTTAACTTGATAATGTTGATATACATACAAGAAGTATACCTGCATAAATACGTAAATTTCCAGGTACATATATACCTAAAACATATACGCTATCGAGAGGATTTGCATTCTTCCACTCAAAGTGAGATGCAGTTCATGTATGTACATTAAGTAGCAATGCGATTTTTTTACTGAGCTCAAGAGAGAGTGTCTGGTGTGGTTGAGCTTCAGTCAGCTAAAATTTAACATTACCACTCACTACTCCCTATCTCTATATTTCTAAATTCTCTTCTCTCCCAGAATGAGATGTATTTATGTGAATGCATGTATATGCAGCTACTGAAGCGTCTCTTTTCTGACCATTGTGGTGTCGGAAGATCACGAGCCTCGTCACGGAAAAGTCAAAAGCCTGCCTTCACCTCGCGGTCGCATTTTCCTTCTATTTTCCACAGAGTACTAGATCTCAGTAAACTACTAACTACATCATATCATATCATCGTGTCCGTGTACCAGCAAAGAGAGAACTCAACTCTGCCTGGTTGCCTAAGGAAGGATGCATCTATTTTCCTTTTCTATTCTTTTTGCTAACCATAGCTTCATCGCTTGATGTGTTTCTTTCTACCAACATCATTTTTGCATCACTCCTTCGCCTTGTACTCGACCGAGCTTCCCTTTCTTCTGCCTAACAACAACAATAGCATCAGCAGGAGGCTAAGACTGTGGAAAGAACAGTCTGAAAATCCTAGACACATGCATTATATTCACTACTGTATAAGATAGAGAGATGATAATGATACGATGGAATGGAAAGAGTTATACAAGCTGTATAATTTTAAAACGCTTATTCCATTGTATAATTAGGCTTTCTTCCTCTCTCTATGTAACTATGAAGTAGTCTTTATAGTTCCAGTAAGACCTACTATATAACGAACGACGATGCTACAGGATTCTCATATCTGCATGGATGCATCACAGGCGTTTTTATGGATGCGCCAGTAACAGCACTATTCACAAAAAATAAAATGTGCATTATGCTTACATCCTTGCAATCTTCTGTAAGTGCTTTTGCTTATTCTACAATATGCATATACAGTAATGCTAACAATAAGCCCCTTTTCCCAGAAAGTGCATAGTGTGCAAACCACTATACACGCTTATGTCTACGTGAATCATCACATCAACAATTTGCTATGTAGGAAAAGGCTGTGGTCTTTCTTCATTATCAACTAAAAATTAACCCTTCATCGTATTTTCTTTATATACCATTACATAATGTGCAACGTGCAACCAGCCTTACCTATTGTCAATAGAAATGGTGACAGGGATACATTGGTAGTTTGTATTTTGAATCACGACTTTAGCAAGAAGTTTAGCAATTTCCGATTTGTTTAATACTGTTCTGTTTCTACTTGGAGTGAAAGAGAGTGAAGCTAGTCTGTCGTCTGTATAATGTACTTTCGTCTTTTCACGTCCTTCATCCTACACCATAACAGCCGCCTGACGACAATACATACATTGATGATAATAGCCTTTTCCATAGGCTTAGAGTTTTATTTAGCAACCTTTCTAAAAACGATGTGAATGAACTAATTAAATATCGTAAAGCAAAGCAGGTTTGGCTGAAACATGAAAATTTAAACCAAAACAGCTACCCACTTTCACCAACAGAAATCTTTTACCATCGATATTCCATCGATAGCATGTCTGAATTCCACTATTACTATCTGAATGAAATACACCTGGCATCTGGCATATAGCACACGGTCGGTACGCAATCAAAATTAATTGAAAGTGATGGCAGTGATGGCACCCATGCTATACATACTTTACTTTAACGTAGTTAGTTATTTAAATAAATTTGATATATAAAAGTACATAACATAATTGCTTCAAGGCTCGACTTGTCGACTTCGGATATAAATACTCATAAATGTAAATTTTAGTTCAACTCTCATTTCAGACCTGGAATCGTTGCAAGCTTTTCCAAACCAACCGACGTAAAATCAAACCAAGATTAGTCATAAATTAATTGTTAGTATGTAGTCTCCAATCCAAATGTGAAAAATAGAATGAGATCGGATTGGTCCTGACCACTATTTCATTTCATTTCTTGTAGTCTTATAATTATAATTTGTTTTTTTGCTTTGCGTCTGTCTTTAGTTGCAAATTTACATTCGCGGAACATGACTTCGCTGCACAAAATTCGTGGAGTGCAAGCCCATTTCAACATAAACAAAGTAATAGTAAAATATGTCCTCTCCCTAGGCATCTGCAAACATTTTGTCGTACATCGTACTAAACTTTAAAGTCGGAGGATTTAGATCGAATGCTTGTCAAATTGTAAATTTCTAAATAGCTTTAGCTTTATTGGGTGCATGGTAAATTTGCGTTTAGAATTTGAAATCGGAGTGGGAGGAAATCGACATTCGACCACAAAAGGAGGAACAGCAAGTCGACAACGATACTAACAAATAAAATGGCCCGAGTCTAGGGGTCGGATTTGGAATAATTGGAAACCTTGCTTAAGCTTAAGTTTGGCGAATAGCCGTGGGGCGGCCCTAGAGTTTTGCAAAATAAAAATTCTCCCATTTTCCTTTCAAGTTTATAATTAGAGCGTTTTGCAATTGCAATCGAAAATTAAGTATGATAAAACTCAATCAGACATCCGATCATCTAATACTGTCAAACCAATCATGTCACATGTTAATCTAGCCCATTGCCTAACAGTGAAAGTGAATGATGGGGAATGGGACGAACCATGAATCTCCTCCCCTCACAATCATGTAATGTCTGTACAATGCATGGATCTACTAACCCTTAAATGATCATAGACTGATCATCGAGCATGAAGGGAACCAACTTGTCAGTCACCGACAATTGTAATAAACAATTATTCCTAACAATCCTGATTAATAAGGTTTAGGCTGGAATTGAAAATATTCTATATTCCATAGTTCAAGTTCTGAAATTTGAAAAATGCTGTATTTTTATTGCTTCAAAATATTTCGATGAAGGAACGGGAAACTTTTATAGTGTTGTTGGTTTTATTTGAGAAATTATCAAACGGGAAACTTGTCCATTCGTATACATGTCAATGTCAGCCGCTTCCCAACAGTGACAGTTGACAGTGCATTCATCAGTGATTCATCTTAATTTTGACACTTTCATGTAGTATTATTACATTTACATACTGATACCCCTACCCTTGCGATGTGCGCGTATAGAGCCTACATAAAGGTTTCTTAAGGTTACTAATCCGCAAACCACACACAACGACACAACACATGACACACGCTCGCCGGTTACTTTAACTTACTAAATTTAGTTAGTTGTTAGTACAAACAAGCAGTATCAACATCAAACTAAAACAGATCAGATAACCAACGTGAATTTATTAGTAATTAGTCAATGTGCCACGCGCGTTGCGCATATTATTATGCATGTATATTGTTGATTGTATAGCACATCTGACATGGCTATATGTTTATGACATATGAGTATCAAGTATCGACGGACTTATCTCAATCAATCTTCAATATCAAGCACGTCTAAAACTAAATAATCACGCCAACATAATTTCGTTTCATTTTCATAAATACTTTTACAATTCTTCGTTCTTACAATTAAATAGTTCTTTTCTTACCATATTCAGTATTGCATTTGCTGAAGCTCAATAAACCTTGTCTGAGGTCACCACATCACACACATGCAACATGACATGACACAGCTGTTCGAAAATCGGCGGGATGCGAGTTAAATAGAGTTTAGCGTAATTGCTGATGTTTAGATTTAAATTAACGTATCAACTGCTGAATTATTGTCAACTGTGTAAATAAATACACACACGTATTAATAGCTTACATGAGCCCAAAATTTGAAAGTTGAAATTCGTGAATTTCTAAACATAACTGAAAACTGATCGCATCGTGTGATCACCAATCACTAATGACACTAGCAACTATTAACTGCTTAAACCATTTAAACCATAAACTCTGTCTGACTGATGACTGACTAATCATGAATCATATTGCCTACAAAAATGACCAGTGGCGGCGACGATTAAAAACAAAAATCAGAAACGTTGCCAATTTTAATTTTAACTTTCTTCTTTGAATGTTCAACTTTATCTTTATGTGTTCATATGCGTCCACTAAACACTGAACACCCTGACAGCAATTACTCAGCAAAAACTGTCAAGATTGTCAGATATCGGATCGGATTTTTAAATTTAAGATTCACTACTTGACTTGTTGGGCACTGGAAGTCAGCAGTGCAGTGCAGAGTGCAGTGGCAACTAACAACAGACAACACGATAACCAGTAAACGGATGTCGGATAGATGATAGGCTAAATATTTGAATTCAATTCAGTGATTTGATAACGAAACAGTTGGTGGATAGTTCATGGTTTAATGTAAGCAAGGTCAGAGTAACAAGCAAGTCAGTCAGTAGCTGGTGCTGGTTGTCAATTAATTATTAAAGTTAGTTTTTAAAAGGTTTTATATTTACATCATATTGACTCTTGCTTTAGAACTACACAAAACACAAGATGCCCATTTCACACAATCTCTCCACTATTTAAACCACATCCAACATCTGGATTCTGGAAATTAATAAATCACGACCACAACTGACAATAACATGGTCCGATAACAATTAACATGTTATTACTTTTACGCGCGTTGACACCCAAGCAGCTGAAAACTTTGTGTCAGATGCATTTTGGCATTGTTGATATGCTTTCACGGCGAACCGTAAACAATGAGCACATACACAAGTACGACGTTTTGATGTGAGGAGGATGATATTCTCATCTCATCTCATGTATGTTCATAGAATAAATAGATAACCCGATCGGAGCAGGGATCGTGAGAAAATTAAATTCCTACTAAACTGCAGTAGAACAGTTTGAAATTAACATGAAGGATCAATTATCCTGAAAAAGTGATTTTATTACAAGTGTATCTTGTATATGCTTGAAAGATATCTTGAAAACGAGTACAAGATAGTAGTATAGTGCCTTAGTGCATTGCTTTTATTATATGAAGAGGTATGTGCTTCTCATTCCTATTTTCGTTATGTATTCTAGAAAACAAAAAAAGAAGTTGTTATATTACAGGTATAAAGTATAAAGTCATGCATGCATGTAGGTGATCGACCTCTATGTGAATGTAGAATTCTATGCACATACAAGATCCCCGAGCATCTTTATTTTAGCGCCAAGTTGAAATACCGAGGAGTCGATATGGGTTTTTTTATACTATAGGGACATGAATATGATGGGTTTTATTGAAATAGTGGGATTAATAGGGCAAGGTGGTAAAATGACTAAAGGAGCATAAAATTTGGTTAAAAGTATGTTTGATTGCCTGAAACGATAACTGGACCTTCAGCCATTTTTCTGACTTTTTTTCAAAATTCAGACAATCAGACAACAGAGATATAATTAATGATTTGTATGGATGCGTTTACTAGAAAACAAAACTTGTACAATAATCGGCACTTGAAATACGCTTCGGGAACATAGAATAATACCCTGTGATTCTCGAGTTTGTATCTAACAAGGCAGCCCAGTGAAAATGGGAATTAGCCATGATTAGGATTAGGATAGAGGAGTAGGATATAGGAGGATGGGGAAAATACATGGAAATTTTTAGTAGTTCAGGAATTATTCAAAAGGCATGTCATCTACATTCTGCATGCAGTTTATGCTAGGAGAAATCTTTCAAATGCTTCGCTATTTCTCACTTTTAAAAAATCCTCCTGGAGGAATAGAGTCATTTGATCAAGTCTTCTGATTTCATATTACTTGGATTCTTGAAGATGTAGTTAGTATTAGTTGTCAGTTTTGTTTCGCAACAAGTCGGCGATAGAAATAAAATGATTGGTGAATTTTACTGGAATGGCAGGCTAATTGTATAATAAACATTTCTCAGAAGGTTAACCATATGGTAGGGTATTTATGATATTCTAATTCTAAATACTAATCGGTATACTTATATAAATGCAGTTTAAAAAATTAAACGAGAACAACTAATCGTGCAAAAACTTGTGGAGATGTCGAGGATCGAACTCGAGGCCTCTCACATGCGAAGCGAGCGCTCTACCACTGAGCTACATCCCCTACTGTTCTAAAGTTGTGGAATATTTTTCTCATCCAGCTTAAGCAGGAAATACCTCTCCTCTCGCTAGCTATTCAGTAGTGTTTCACTAATAAACAGCTAGTACTTGCATATTTGGTTTAAGATTGATAAATGTAGAATGCACAATTACCTACGCAAACACACTCAACGGAAAACGGAACAGCGATGGGAAAATTGGGAAACATGCTATGACATGACATTACTAAAAATTCTTCGAATTCGATTACGCTTTTATTACGCTTCATAGCGCTTAAGAAAAATGAGTTGTTCTTATGAATGTTTTTATAGCTAGACCTAGACAAGACTTGAAGACTCAAACAGCGAAACAACATGAAATTTGCTTCCTTTTTACGGAGAAACTTACTGGCAACCGTTCAAAACGATTCCAACAAGAATGAGTTTACTTGATAAAAGAATGGACACAATGCCTTATTTAGCCTCGTAAACTTGCTAACTGCGCTGCAGATTACTGCCCTTCCTTGAGTTTCTTTTTTAGCATTTGTCAATTTTTAAGCTTTTGTTAAGAGCTGACATTTAAAATTACGAGAATAGTTGATAGAAGACAAGCGTTTTGAACAATGATTATTAAAAATCTAATTGTCATAATATGCTCTCTTGTTGCATGTACAGAAGGTAGCCGTTTCTTTAAAAACCTTTTAAAAATATACCATTAAAATTTATTTAAAAAATAACTACGCTGTGTTAATTTTGTTATTTCACCCTTTTAGGGTTTCTAAGAAAGGCTACACTCTTTCTTCAAACACCATACATAGAAGGGGACCCCCCTATGAAACCCGATATAGGTACGACATGACATATTATAATATATTTTGAAGTGCGGTTAAACACAACACAGGCATTAAAAAATTTACGCCCGTCTAGTCTATAGCATTTATTTATGCATATATCTACAAACTGGATTTAAAAAAATTATGGTCTGGAAACTTTATAGATCCTGTTTCAATGAGATACCCAGGTGCAATTAAAGTCTTATTTGGACACTATAGCAGCATCGTAGAACGTAGAACGGACAAAAGCGACTCCATTGATCCTGTCGGTGTATCCAAAACTCAAGGAAAACCACTTATAGGTTCCAACGTGAAACTCCCAGCTGTCAAAACAATTTCAAAGGTTCTCGATGTGTACAAAAAGAATTTGAAGAAAGTTATAGACAATGCTCTCAACACAACGAAAGAGTCCAAATCAGCGGAATATAAGGAAATATGGGATGGATGCCAAGATGAGTTGGAGAAATGTTTAAAACTTCCAGAATCATATCTTAAATGTGCTATTCACTGCCTTACAAAAGGGCATCCTGTTTTAGAGTCCTTAACTAACTTAATAGATTCCCTGGTTGAGCGGCTTTGTCAACCCAAGCACACCATATTTGACCAAATTTTTAAATATAAAGGCAAAAATTTCGCACAGTTTCGCAAATTCCATGTATTTCTGGAAGCATTTAGAGCAAGTAAGAGAGCGATTGGAGACGTGGCTCAACAAATGGTTCGAGCTTTGGGCCCAATAATTATTGACAAGCTTCCCACGGATATGATGCCTTTACGTGAGGTCACCAAAGAATTGGAAATTTCTCTGACAGATGCGGAAATAAGTCAACCCCTTGCAGACACGTTCATATCTAATGGTTTATGCTTATCGAGTAAGGTTTGAATCCAATTTTCAAACACGAAGTCTATTTAATAGTTTAATAAGATTTCTGGTTTTCAAATGCACTAATATAAAAACTGTGTAGTTGATGACAGGGCTGCACTAGTAAAATTAATGGACCTATTGTACAAAGACCTAAACTTAGCGGATGCCTTGCTGGAAGGACTAACGGCAATGAATTTAGTAACAAAGTATATTCCTGGGAATTTTCAAGTACCATTTGCATCAACCGCTGAAGGCATTCGTTTGCTTACCGGGACAATATGTGGATTAATTCCTACTGCCATGTCAGACACAAAAATAAACTGTGATAATCTAGGCGGATTTCCAACATCTGGCGTTCCTCTTCCTGAAGCTCCTGGGATACCAGTTGATGCAGAATGTGTGGACAGTGAGGTTGCGAATTGGGTAACCTTACAAGTTGACACTGATGTTGAATCTAACAATCCCTTTCAACTTCCACCATCTATAAGAAAAACCCGAGCATCTTCTCCGAAAGACGGAAAGCCTGGAGTTATTGATGAGAAAGAATCGAGAAAAGATGGAGCTGGTGAAATGAAAAGTGAGAGTGGATCTGGGGAAAGTGGTTCAAAGAAAAGATCAACTCTTAAGGTAGGGGAGAAATCGGAAGGGAAAAAATAGCACGAGAACATATATCTTTCTTTAGATAAGTATTAGAAACAATAATTGCGAGTTGAATAATAATAAAAGACTATTTAAATGACTGCATTAACGGCTGTCAATATTCATAGAAGAGGACGACGATGTCTTTCTCGGGGATAAATAAAAAAATACATTTCAAATCTGATGCTTGTCATTTTCCATATAGAATGCACAAGTTACATATGCATGCATTTATTATTTAAATGGAAACATCTTGTCGCGCACCAATAACAAACGAATTTCTCACCGGCATACAAAAATATACAAAATGTAACACCACAATAATGTAAAGGTAATAAAATAACTGTAAATTTCAATGTTACATTACAAAACATTACGATCATAACAATATAAAACTTCAACTAAAAATTTAAAAAATCTGATCATGATTACGATAATTTTGAAAACCGAACTCTTAAAAGTGATAAACTAATAAATCACTCATCTAAACGTATTGTATCTGAAGTGGCAGTTTCATAGTTTTGCATTCGTACAACTACTGATTTTTATCAAATTCCACCACATGTGCGTTCACGTCGAATCCTATTGTTTTTACTTGTTTTCGAATAATTGGAACCTGGACCGGGAGCGAGATCGTGTCATGTGAACTCTTCCCCTCATTTCTTGTCCGTCGCTTGACATTCCATTCCGTTTTAGACCGGGGTTTGAATAATCCTCATCTGAAAGGACAGTTAGTACAAAGGTGAAGCAAACATAGATTTTATTTTCATTTTATGAATATATTTCCTTTAGTAAATATGGTATGGTAGAATTAGCACTAGTGGAGTAATCTTAACGTACCAATCGTACCAGAAAAAGACTGCTGGTCTCGTTCCTTTACTCGTAAAGAATTCCGACTTATTTTCTTTGGCTTCAAATGTTCAGAGATAACAGAGCACGTGACATCTTTTAATGCACGCTTGTCTATTGCACTAGTCATTTTATCATCTTCATCTTCTTCTGCTGACTTTAATTGCAGAGATTGTGCGAATTGTGCGGACTTGTAGTATTTATTCCACAGTGCGTCAACTGCCCCTTTTTCCATGTAGTTTTCTAAACGATCTAGCACAACTTTCATCGTAGCATTATGGATGGAACTTTGATAGTTCATTTCCCTGTTCTCAGTTGGTATGCTCTGGACTGATGTCTTTGTAACCTCATTAGTTGGCTCAACCTTCGGAACACTCGGTTGATGTGAGTTTTCAGGCTGTGGACTCGGAATTAGCTCGGAGGATTCATCAAAGAATGTTAACCAGTCTTGATGCATCCATCTCTCACGCAATAAACTCATAACCTGTTCTTTGACATCGTCAGTAGTACGAATCTACACAAGGATTAAAGACAAAGTCGTCCCATCAGAAAAATACATTTGAATACTTCGATTTAGTTTAAAGTCATTTCAACTATGAGAATACTACGTACCAATGAATTTTTTCCAATGACGTCAAATACAACTTCGGACAGGCGTCGGATGCTTCCCTCGATGCTTGCATCTACTTCTTCTCCAGAGTTAGTATTTAAATTAATGAGCATCTTATTATACATTTCAAGTAACTCTTGGAGGATAACGAGCTTGTTATTCCAAAGATCTTCATCCAAGTCATCTGCGTAATATTCCAAGATTTCATTAATTATTATAACAAGGAATATGATCAATCCTGAAATTTTGCTTAATTTTTACTCATTTACTACTCACCATTTTTTTGTAATATATAAACTCCCGACTGCAGTTGCTCCAGGTTCTTCAATAAGATAGGATTCCCGAGGGCCTTGCTCTGATTTTCCATTCTTAATATCACGTATTTCATAAATATAGTGAAAATAAAGAACTATTAATAAGCAAGGGAGTTAATTAATAATTACAACGGTCAATAAAAGATAATAATAACATTTAAAATGTTCAACTTACCCTTGAAATTCCTCTATCCAATATCCAGTTCAATCTTCAATCAATGAATACTTTTTCAAATCTGACTTCGGCTTCCTTAATCTTGAATCTTGGGAAATGCTTCCACTGGTTGGTTATTTTTATGGCAACTTTACAATAGTAAACAATTTTTATCCATCAACGTAGCTAGAATTGTTAAAGTTCCGCACAAATGACAAATGACAAAAGCTTGAGCATTGAAAAACTTAGCTCAACATCAGAAGAAAATGGAGAAAAATCCTGTTAAAAACCGATAAGATTCAGCAAGTAAACCTCTTCGACAGCGATCACTAAAATGCCAGTAAAATGAAGACATAAAGTCTTTTATAATCCGGGTTTCAAGGTCAGGTCGGTCGCGTAGTATTTCAAATGTTAGGAGCAAGTGCGAATTTAGCATATCAAAAGAAATGTGTCGGACATGACAATTTGCAAATTACTAGGCACACAACGTTTTGCGCTGATAAATATGTACGAAAGGTGTTGGTTGACAATTAATGTCGATACAAAATGTAATCATGAACATGATGCCCTAACATAAAGCGTACAAATTCAAAGCATATATGGGTGGATAGGAAATCGCAAAACTTTTATTTTCATCGCAGAAAAAAACTATCATATTTCATCTTTACTCCCTCCCCAGTCTTTACATTCATTTCGCTTGTACGTAGTTTGTAAACGTGACCCTTCCTGTTTGCAGGCAAACAATAACGGATGTATGCAAAACCGGATTTTCGACACGTAAACTAAAAGCGTCATTGCGCTTTGCGTTGGCCTTTGGAACACAAGTATTGCACTGATAATACAAGTGGGTAATTTTGTCATCACTACTTGTTCCAATGTAAGTAATAATGTAAATGGGCCGATTGCGTACTTCAGAAAATGTTCAATGCGGAAGAGCGATAAGTGCGGTAATATTAGCTGTATAATTTCACAATTTCTCTAAATTTGAATTCAATATGAAAATTTGCATGATTTCCAAACTTATGTCCCGAATGAGCCAAAAATAATGTGCCGTTGAAAATATGCATTTTAACTATTATGTCATGTTTTGTACTTTTGTACTAGTACTAACCCAAGACTGTTTGACTGTATCAGGTTAGTTCATCGAGGCTGTTATTTAAAAAAACAGAAATTTGGAAATGTACTGATTTCTATCCATAACGACAGTGATCGTAAG
>JAHZNA010004198.1:0-44251 GCA_027743935.1 Sinodicranocentrus sp. ZH6
GTGAGTCGTGATTCCGCCTTTGGGAATTAGTACAGTGTTCCTTGTTACAAGATAAAAAATACAAAATGCATGCGCATTAATTTCGCATTTACGAGCATAATCAATACAAAACAGAACTGAAGTAGCGCTTTTTTTTCAAGTTGGCAAATGTATCTGATGATTGCCAATGCCATTCCGCGGTCATCGACTGCCTCACACACAAGTGCATTTTTAGATTTGTAAAACCACCTACCTAATAATGCTCCTGACATAGTCAGTGAATAAAGGAATACCACACCATGTAAGAAAAAAAACTGTTTTTGATCAGCCATTGTGTATAATTTTGTTGGTGATGTACTCCCAGCAAGAATCAAGTCTAAAGAGCTCACTATCTTTTCATTCGATCTTACTCACAAAGTCAGTTCCTCATAGTACCAGTATAAGTGAATGGGTAAATAAAATGAAGCCATGACACGATCTCATCACGACTTGTCTATAAATCGTGTCTGATCGGTCATTTTTGCAGAAAAAGGGGATAATTTTCGGTAAGACTGTAACTGTCAAAGGAAACTATTTGAGTGAGTGCATCACACGCTGTACTAAATAAACCGTACTTGCTTGAAAAAATTCCTCAACAAGAAAAGTGCAGATATCCCGTAAAGAACATTTTAAGATAACGCATCTCTCTCTCGCTCTCCGGCTTGCTCACCACTTCTGACATTTTCTACTTAGTCCGTGAGTAAACACAAAAACTTTATTTTTCTTGCAGCCGGCAATATAAAAAAGAAGAATTTAGAGAGTTTATGAAGATTGGCAGGCATGTTGAGAAAAATACAAATTCTCAAGTGTGTCAGTCCTCAGTGCAAAATAGGTTTACAGGCTTTTGCTCAAAATCTCTAAAAGTAAGTATGGGTTCATGCGGGCGGAATAATAAAATCGGGAGTACTTTAAGTAAACTGTGGTTTTACAACTCCCTTCGCAATCAGAAACGCAAACGGGACTCTCGGAAGCGGAACGCTCTTGATGTGTGTGCGTGTGTTTACCCAAAATCTGATTTAGGAATTTGCAACCACAACTGTATTATAAACGTTACGTACTCAACATCTGTAGCAGTTTCCACTTTTCGAGAGCTTGAGCGAGAGAGAGAGGGGGAAGGGAAAAGCGTATTATTTTGTATTAGGCATCTACATCCATTTTCTATTGCTATTGCCACATCACCCAAAAAGTACTCTTTCAAGAGTCATCATCCCCTTCTTTAGATTGTGAGTCGCTCCGTGAGGTCGACTTCCGCGGTTTTGTGGGTTTCTCAAGAAAAGAAACTCTCACGAAAATTAAGACAATCTCAGGCTAAGGTGGTTGGTAGAGCTGAGCTCTTGATAAAATTAGACTTTTCTCTCCCACTCTTTCCCCTTCTTTTACAAACAAGTTACAAGTGTGCTAACAAGTCCATTGAGATCCTAATCTTACACAATAGGAAATCAAGGGAGGATGATGGGAAGGAAGTTTATTCTTATATACAATTCTGCTAAGACTTTCTCAAACTTAATTTACTTCAGAGAGAGAGAAAAAAAGATAGCAACGGGATATTGGAGGCGGATGTTGTGGTAGGACACGTTTGAGAGAATCGTCTTACTGGATTTGTAAACAGTCTGAATGTGATGGGGAAAATGTACACAAACAAAACCTTTATGTAAATATTTATATCCGACCTGATGAACTGGAGGAAAATTTTGAACAACAACAGAATGTAAATGTTGTAGGAAAAAATCTTTTTCTTCAAATATTCTCAGCGCAAATAATTTTATCCTGGGGTGCACCCCAAATGAATCTCATGTTTAACTATGTACTTTGGAAAGCTTCCCATCTCTGCAACATTCATTTTAAGCATGTTCAGTGCATTATGGGGATGACCTTAGGAAGCGAAGTGTATTAGCAGCATTTTTTCCAGTACAAGTTATACCCTGAATGAATTCAAAATCGCCAGGTTATTCTACAATATATTTTGATCCTCGATCATTTGTATTCCAGTCGAGTTTCTTTGTCCAAAAAGTAAAAGCAGGGAAAATATTTATGTACAAAGACTTGACTCTCATCCCTCGTTTCACTGTGATGTCATGAGTGCAAGTTAAGGAGGCTGTTAAAGTCAAAGAAAGTATGCTTTTAGGGTGCATTCTTGAGCAAAAAAGTGTACCACATATATCCACTCCTTGAGTGTTAAAAGAAGGGAAAAAACTTGTGAACTTCTTTGCCAACCACAGAGCCCCATAACTTGAGGATATAACGCTACAAGTAAGTACTACTCCGAGAGACGCGAAAAGTGGACTTACATCATCACCGCGAAAGAAAGAGAGAAAATGTGGATTTTTATATAAACTCATCGTCGTGGTTGAAAAAGTGAAAGAGAAAGAACACAGTACTGACACAATTTTTTACGAGAATAGGAATCTCTATGATGGTGATGATGACGATCATATTCTTATATGTACAGTGGCATGTTTTTCCAAGTTATGCTGGGCTTTGGATATTTCGCATATGAGGATGTCGATACCGCCACAAGGAAAAGTAGTGAGATACACTACATATAGCATTTGAAATGATGACAATGCCAATATTATTGTTGGAGAAATTGTACATTAGGTTTTTTAGCTAGACAGAGGCACTCTCTAATGGCCCCGTTGGTTCGTTATTCCGAAGGATGTAGAATGACTTTGATAAGTAAGCAAAGCACGCCAGCAGTTAGGCATAAGGAGAAGCAAAACCATAGAAGCTACTTTTGGTCCGTCAGCCTCACTCGTTGAGTCCTGTGAGTGCAATATGGGCATTTTCCTTAAGTAGCTCTATACGAGTGAACTCGTATATTCGTTTTTGCAAATATATAAGATTCATGGGGGAACGTCGTGTGTAACGTGAAATGGAATGTGCTTATGGGATACTACACTATTTGATATATGACCTAGATGAGGTCATAGTATATTAAAGGGAATTTATAAAATGCATGTGTGTGTGAGGGATGCTTGAAAACATTAATATATAATACAGTCTGTTATCTATACATACGCACAGATACAGAGAAAAAGGAGTTAGCAAAAGGGTATTATCTGCTAAGCAAATTGTCTACAACTCAAGTTCCTTTTTAAGACTACACACTTGTCGAGTTCATAAGAAAAAGGTGATAAGGACCTTTTCTCTTTTTTTGCTTGTTTAGAAATCCACTTTGCGTGGCATGCATAACTAGTAGGTGTGCACTCAAAGTGTGTGCGGATTCAAAAGATGCTCTTCTCACTCGACTCTTCTTTTCTCGGAAGGAGATAGATAGATGGTAGTTTTGGGTGAGGAGGGTTGTTTTATATGTGCATCTGATGATGATGATGATGATGTTATATACCAACTCAAGTGAAATACTCGACATTCGACCATCATCATAAAGATTTTGAATGTGTTTTTCAACTAGTCAAAAGTCTCGTGTCTCTTTCTGCTTGCGATGAAAATGTGAGGATGAAATATGGTTTATTTATTTAAATCACCATAGAATGCAGGGTCACATCTGCTCCTATTACTACTTACTTATTGCACGCTCCACTGTCTTCTTTCTTCAAAGGCTACTATCATATTTGAAGATCTGCACGTTCAAATATTATACAAATATGTTTCCCCATTTTACTGTATGAATGTGGGCCGATATTGTGAGTTGTGTTGTGTGTGCTCAGAAGTTGTAAAAAGTAGAAGGAAACTTGTCCTACGATACGAGCCTTAGAAGAAAAAAAGTTATTTTTTCTGTTTTGTCTAAACCCAATTGTCTCCCATTTCAATGCAGAAAGCGGACAATTTCTCGTTTTCATATGGTGTCGCCCATCCATGTTATATTGGACTGTCATATTCACACGACATGCTGGTGAAGTTCCCTCCATTTCACTCCACATAGTTTTTACAAGGATTTCTTGTCATTCCGTCTTTTTCCTTTTATTGTCGTTATATACCTTGTTATTATTTATGTATGCACATAACAAGCAAAAAAATCCCGTTAAGCGCATAACAAAATATTTACATTATTCTTATTTATCACCCATTGAATTCCTAACAATGCAGAGAGAAAAGGCTGATATTGTGTAAGTTATTTTTTCCTCTTTTCTGTTCGTGTCTTTGTCGTCTTGAAACAACAATAAGATGCTTTTGTTCTACTTTATATTGAGCGGAACGAGTAAACTCGAATGTGTGTGTGTGGGCAAGGCATGCAAAGACAAAATGGTTTTGCTGAAAAAATTACCATTCCTTTCTCAGCTTACAACTAGTACATTTTTTGCAGTATTCTCTGCACCAAACTTTGTGGTTCGAAGATTATGCAAAATATTTATGGGATGGGAAAGGTATGTGAGCAAGTTTTTAGCCCGACTATATGCCACTAAGCGTTGTCGACTGACTGAGGCGGATTGCTCTATTGAGTGGCGAACCGGATGTTTTAGCTGTGATTTATTATGCAATCAGGACATATCTGATACTAAAATGGGGATAGTTTCAATTCAGTCGATGTGCTGTAGGGCCATTACAGCATAGCAATTTCCGTCAATATGGAGATCAACGATAGTAAAATAATTTATTCATTTCCCGCCACCATGAAATTCGATAAGGGCTAGAAGTGCGTATGCCATTAAGGAATCTTTCACTGCTGAAACTTGAGACTTCAATAATAATTCCAAAAAAGAAATTGCTGCTAAGACCTCTACAGACGAGAGTCATCAAGGAGATGCCAACGACCTAAGTAGCACTGTGTAGACAAGCACTGTAATTAAATTCAATTACGTAATTAAGTTAACCACACAGCAAAATCTACACACTTGGTTTTAGTATTAGCAATACTTGAGGATTGTCTGGGGGCGAAAAAACTCATTTTCATACTGTAAAATACTTTCTACGAGAGATACATCGCCAACCTCCTCCCCTCCTCGGTGGTGTAAACTGTAATTTTGAAACCACATCAGAGCATTATATCCCATGTTATATTAGCATTCCAGTAGTTAAACCATAATATTAGGATGTGGTGATCATCACAATGATTACCATCGTTTGTACCTACAGTGATGAAATTCCTTACGTTTATTATTATGAGCATGAGATTTGTAAAATGCGGTTGTTTGCAACATTTCCATTTACTCTCACCCCAATAAATATGTAAACAAGCTGAGCTTTTTTTTTTAAAAAAATGACGAAATGGAAGAGAGCAGAGAAGGTTGAGGTTTTACTTATTAATATTACTTTGGCTCCTCTCTTGTGCCAGTGGTTGGCTGTGTAGTGCAGTTTCTGATGCAGTTCGAAAATTGCTCTCTGTTGAAGTGGTAGTAGGCGACGATGCCAGAAAAAATTTGCGTTGGCGTTCCTTCGTTGTATAAATAAGGGCGAGGTTGGAATTTTGTCAGTTCTTTCTGCTTCTTGATGAGGGATAGGGTTGGCTGCTTTAGCTCTCATGCTTGCACTTTTGATGTTTGTGTGACTGAGAGGGTTTCAGTTTTGTTCAAGTTACAGCAACTGTGACGACCTTAACATCAACTTTGTAATTGTAATACGTCGTAATATGCATAATTGAAGTGAAGCCAGCCTTTAGATAGGGATCAGCGACATCGTCATTTCCATTTAAGTAAATGCCGCAGGACATGCATTACGATTCTTTTTGCAAAACAAATAATACTTCCACACACATACTCATGGACTCCAACACTGCTTTTACCTCTGCCTTTTGGTAAGAGGAAATTTATTCACTGAATATAGATAATGCTCTGGATTAAATCTCTTGTGTGTGGAACAATTAAAACTGCGTAGTTAACATTTACCTTGAAGTGTAAGAGATTACGATTACGTTCTACAATCTCATGAATAATTTACTCTAACATAGCAAAATCAGCAAACTAGATTACATGAGATAATTTCTACCGAACTCGGCGGACTTTGGAAGTTCGTTCAATTCATATGAAAAACTTTTTTGGGGAAATTGGGTAGTGCAGTACGCTCATGTAATGGAGGAGAACTAATATAACTAATTTGCATAAAGCATTCATTATTTGGCGAGTCGTGGGTGGACTGTAATGGCTTGTTTGGGGAAAATAACCTTTTTGTATTCAACTGCTCATCTTGTTTTGACATTCTTGGATTTTTTTTGTAATCTTGTAGAAAGGCAAAACTATATCTTGGGAGCTAAATAATATTATGAATTATTGCTTGCAATAATGATGAATCATGATGATTGTGGTAATTTTGGTCAAAACTAATAAATAAGAGGGAAAGGATAAATTATATATTATATTTATTATCTGACTTGTTTGATGTGGTAGTGATACCATTACTGATATCTCTGCAGCTTCTTGGCGCAGTGCAATGTGCACCCATTTAATGAGAGTGAGAGCAGGGTTTGGGATACCTCAGAGAGAAAAAAGGTTGTGAAGTGTGCACACTGCACACATCTTCGGCATTTAGTGCCTTTAGCTACAAAAGAATTCGCTGTTCCTTTTGCCAAATTAATTTATTGGTAGAGATATGTATTTCGTTTTTCCACCAGATGATCATTATTTGTAGACATTTATTGGCCTTTAGCAAGAAAAATGATTGTTGGTAGGGTCCAGAAAAAGATCATAAAGTAATTGTCTTCCCTCTTGTGATGATAAAACATGGAAACTACGTTGTGGGTTGTGAAGCGTTCATAAGAATACCTATAAGAGTTATAACTCATCTAAAATGTAATTTTCCTTTGTTCGGGCATCTTGTCAATATAAACCCTAGTGGAAACCTGGAGGCATCGATTTATCATGGCTTTGGCTTTAAAAGGAGCTTAAGTTTTTGTTGTGGATTTTAGAAGAGAAATAAAAGAATGAAAAGCTTTCCTCGCAAAGTATTAACCAAGCAAACAAGTACACTCATCCTTGCAACAAAACGTTGACAGTATTGTATTTGAAATATTCATGAAATATTACCTCGCTAATGATGAAATTGCTAATATTAACGAATATTTTTTTCTTTTTTCCAGGTAAGCAAATCCAGTAAATTACTACTTGTGCGTGGTCCGATGAAAGAAAGTGTTTAGCTAAAGGTAACAATCAAATCTTATGTACCTAAACAGTTATCTATAAACTGCTGAAAAATACATATATGCATAAAAATAAGGTTAAACACGGCTTTAGCAGTCATGTCAGATTTAATTACATTCAATTAAAAGGCACAAATTGTGCCGCACAATGCTTGGACAAACACTAATTGTACAGATGGCTTTTATTTTTCAATGTGAATAAGTGCCACCAGATTGAGCCAATTAAGGCATTATGGAATACTATTCAGGACAAAAAAACACTTATATTTTGGGAGCCAATCTTCACCTTTTAACTTCATAAGCATTGGGCTCCATATAGGCTTCTTTGAAAACACATATATTCTAAAAATACATTGCACCTAATATACGTTAAAATCGCATTTTGCCATTTTTCTATTTTCATTTGACTTCTACTCACCACATAATGCATTACTTTCTGCTCCACCCAAATTGGTGGCTGTTAATTATCTACTTGATAGAGTAAAGATTGAAATATTACTGTCCAAATCATCATCTGCAAGCTTCCCGAAACATTGTGTTAAGGTGTTTTTCATTCCTGACAGTGAACTTTTTGAGTTGGACAAGGTCATGTCATATCATTGTGAAACAAGTGTGTGCTTGAGCTTCACAAGCAAGCATTAAAACGCGAATCGCACATTTCCAGATAAATTCTTTCCCAAACACGTTTTCCCCTCTTGCGGTACTGTATTATACGAACATATTGGCGTCACATCGATAGCAAAAACATGGATAGTGCTAACGCCAGGGGCAAGTGATGACAACTTTCAAGTTATCTTTTGACAATAATCTTAACCTAATCCTGCATCTTTCCCTCCAGCTTTCAAATCAAACTTACACTTATTTTTCGTCGTTGAAACTGGTGAAGACAGTGTTTAGGAAGTATGGTCATTGTGCCCAAATGGAAGCCAAGTGGTAACAGTTGAAGTAATTAAAGTTACACCGTTAAGTCTCGAGGGAATTTTTATGGTGTTCCACTGTTCCACTTCTTCTAGCTGTGCCAATTGTGACGCAAATCCAACAAACGAATTTTTCTAGCATTAAAAGAAACCCAAGTTTGCGAAATTTCAGTTATTCCTCGTTGACTTTCTTCATCCGATTTTTGGTACTTACTAATCATATCAATGCAACTCCACTGTGATTCGACTTGCCACAAATTCCATGGGTCGTTATGATCCTATTAGCGGGAAATGGGAAGGATTAATAGCGTCCTTTGTAGATGGCTCAGCTCAAATTGCTGTGGGTGTTGCTGCATCCCCCTATGTACAATGGGAGTCATAAAGTCATAATCTTCCAAAGCAGTCAATCCTGATAGCTATTCCTTCTATAGTTACTTTTCCAAGTAAAACCGCTGGATCCGTGTTATTCATTGTCAGAACTTATGACTGCGTTGTTTGGCTTGTCTACTTCGGCTTAGGATTGATGATAACTATTTTATTGTTAATCATTAATCGGCAAAAGAAGTTACGAGTCATCGTTGACCTTGTGTTCAAGCCTATGTTAGATCAATCAATGGATTTCGGACATTCCAATGCTTACAAGTGGGTACTTTCTGGATGGCTTTTGACTACCATCGTCACTGGTTTAATGTTAAAATCCAGATTGACTGCGAGACTTGTGGAACCAAGGGTGGAATATTCTCCAAGAACCATGTGGGAGTTGGCAGAATCCAACTATAAGGTTGGATGCCTCTTCTACCAGAGTACAGATTTAGGGGTAGTTGTAGAGCAATTAGAGAATTCAACGTTGATGAAAAAGTTAATACTGCATAGTTTTAGTGAATTTACAGAGGTTAGCCAAATAAAAAGAAGTCTACATCTACATCAATATGTTCGACTCTGATATGTGTAAAATAGTCTGAGAATCTCGAAAAATTGTTTGATCCGTTTTTGTAGTATGATATTATTATGCGCATGGGAATAATTTTAGTTCCGGATTTCATACCCAATGTATTGATTCGTCGATATTCAAATCCTTGTGAGAAACTAGACCAACGACCCTCTTGGAACTGTTTAGTGAAAGCGATGTTTGAAACAACTGACCTATAGAGTTTCTATAGTTTATAATGGATGCATTTATTTTTGGCAGCTGCTCAAAATTGCTTTCAAAAGGTGCCAACGTCGTGACAGGCAGTAAGCTGACGGGGGTATAGTATCTGGCAAAGAAACTATGGGAAAATACAAGCCACACGTATGACACTTAATCATAACAATCCGATTTGTATCTTGTTTAAAACCCATAGTGAACCACTAACTTGGTAAACCTTTTCAATTTTAATTGAGACTGACACTTTCTATGTCCTTATGAGTATGAGCATGAAGTTAAAATAAACACCAATACAAGCACAGGTTATGTATGCATACTTACTTAGTCCCAAAGTTTACTGAATTGACTTTTTAAAAGTACTATAAATAGATTTTCTATGGTTTTCAAATATTTCTAGTATTGTGAAAGTCAAAGGATAAAAGCTCAAGCAGTAAACACACTTACGATGAGAACTTTTTGCAAACATCTAGAATTCCGCTCTAATTTCTTCTCAATAAGAGATCGATAAAGTGAGAAAGGGATGGATTTTGAATGAAACTAAAATGGGTTTTGAGTGTGGCACTCACATTCTCTGAATTCAGGTCCTTTGGCAGTTGACAATGAACAAACTAAACTTTACTTGACGAACCGAAACTAGTTAAAACAATTAGGTAGCTTTGTTTCCAAGATTTGGAAAATATTTCATATAAAAAGGGGGAACAGCGGATACTATTTCATTACTTGTATCCTAGTCAAATGGCAGATTTGTTTTAGCGCATTCTTCAAATATATGCCCTTTCCCCTGTACACTTTTAAAGTGCATGTTCTCCTTGAAAATGATTTTGTAGTCAATACAGTAATTACTATGTCAAGCGTGCGGATATTTTGTACAGAAAGTTATTAAAGTCAGTGAGTATTCTTCTCACTGTCTTACTTGGCACAATCCCAAATAGACCATGTGAAAGAATCTCCGAGAATGTAATGACTTCCTGTGGTGTGTATGTACCATATCATATCATCTGTACTCTTAGTTGCATATTCGTAGATCGTTGAGGAATGTTTTCACTTCACGGTCACCCAACTTGAGCTGAGTTCAGGATTTCTTAAATGTCTGTATAGAAACGGGAATAGGTCTGTCTGTATAGAAATGAGAAGGGTGGTAGGCTCATAGTACTGCTGTAATCACGTCACGTCAGAAATCCTACACTCATTTCTCGCTCGTTACACTTTCAACTGGGAAAATCCAGCCTTTTTCTTCTAAAAACCGTTTAATTTTAATTGCATTTATATTTAATACCAGAGAAAAGATCAAATAGTGGCTTGGGCACTTGCCAACGATAAAATTAACTTGTGTAGAATTCTCAGCGCATTCACATTATTTTGCTCATACTACGCCGGCATTTTACTTATTTTTTTGGAAAATTTTGTAGGCGAATAAAAACACTGGCTCCTTGGTTGGCTAAATTTGCACCCTCGTAGAGGATTTTTAGTCTAAAAAGTCAATGTACGTCATGTATCCAACCAATGTAATTGTAAAATGTTAAACTTTCACCCGCGGTCATACATATCGTACAGAATGTAGGACAAAAAGTCGTTTCGAGCAAGTAAATTGGTGAGGTTTTTCATATACCTAGAATATCATGTATCTAGCTTGTGAAAGCTCTTCCAACATTCATGGGCTTTCCTTTCTTTCCTGTCTTCATTGACACTTGATCATATTTACAGGATGTATATACTTTCCCAGACACGTTTCAGAGAAAGTGGGAAAGATTTGCATAGATATAAAATATCGCATAATGGAGAACGTGAAAATGAAGGGTTTAAATTTCATCAGGCTTGCTCCATCCAGTCCGAGATACTTTACATATATTCAGCCTGTGGCATAGCCGTCTTTGTGAATGTGAAGGATATGTCAATCCTCAAAAATGCAATTTCACAAGCTTCGCCCATAGCCCAGCTAGGTAGAGTACACTTTCCTTGTTTCATCTGGGGTAAGTAGATACTTTCTCATAGGCGAGGTTGTAAAGTCTCTGATAACGAATCAAACGTTTGTTCATATGCAACCTAGTCAGCGCTAAAATACCTATAAACGTTCTTTACTGGAAGCCGCCCTGTAATTACGACTTTGCTTGGCTAAAAATTACGTCGTCAATTTAGCCAACTGTGCCCACATTTACTCATTTGATGCTACGCTACATACGGGGTTTATATTTCTTTGAAAATTGCCATTTTGAAATATATAGATCTGTTCCAGCAAAATACAATATCATTCTGGACACAAGTCATCAACTGAAACATAGTCATCAGTGCCCTAAGAATTGTAGACGCGAACTGCGTACAAATGCAATGAAAATGGCTTGGAAAGATTAAAAGGTTGATCGTATAATTTTATTATAGGACATTTCTTTTATTTATCCGTCCACTTATTCCACTTGGTATGCACCACAAGACAAATACTAATCCTGATGAGAAATTTTCCCTTTCATTTCACGTAATATTTACAATTATTACTGGAAATAACTTCACCATTTTAGATAATCGTATACTTGCTAGCAGATCGTGTTCATATGGCCTACTTTCACCACAGATGAAAAGGAACAAGACGAACATTTCACTGTGCGTGATTCATCCATGTCGTGCAATGCAGCAATAGCGATTGTCATTTACGAGGAGATCTTCATAACAAGTATACTATCATAAAAGCAGATGGTAAATATTAACTCAATATTGTTTCTTATAATTTCTCCTACGTCTGGCCAAATATGCCTGCATCTTTGCCCGTATCCTATTGTACCACCAGGAAACTGGAGTCCCATGCAATTATACCTAAGTTTTATTATTTGCAGAGTTTCTCTTGGCAAGGCATGAGAAAAATGGAGTAAGAAAATCCTACTAAATTTAAGTTAATTATCTTTGCGGAGTATTATAAAAAAGTTATTTATCAGTATATTATCATGTATGACAGTGATACTTATCATACCATTTCTGCCGATTGCGTAGCATAATAAACATGTTAAAGTATTCCATGCACCAAAATTGACATACTTGACGAGGATTGCAATGATGCTATTAAAGAAATTGGGGATTGCAAGAGGTTGTTGCTGTCACATTGTAAAGGGTTCAGGGTTCAGCACGCGATATTGGATTAAAATAGAAGCAAATTCTTCTTCTGTTCGTACAATTGCAATTTGCTCTCAGAGTTATCAGAGCAAATGACATGCTCACGTATTTAGTTAAGCTGAAGGACGGTTTGCACTACTTATAATTTCCAGGGTTATGCCCCTTTTCCCTAAAATCCCTCCCGGTGCTATTTGAGGATCTGTGAAAACGCCATGAGATAGCTTTGTTCAGCTGGTCATCTTTGATAAGCCAGTTTGTGTAACATTACTAGCTCAATTCATGCATAGCCAAGGATGAAATGTAGTAGTATGCATTGTTCTTTGCTGTGAGTTGTAATTTTGTAGTGATATACTAAAAATTCATTCACAATGTATAGCACATCGTTAAGCCTGAGGCATGAAAGTCATTTGTATTTCATCATCAGCTAGACCCATTACAGCAATGCTGTCTTCCGTCGGGTGTAAGCATTTCCACTGGAATGGTCTAGTGGACCATGCTCACTTACCATGATACTCCCGTGAAATAGATTTCGCTTCCCGAGACATGAGCTATACAAACTAAAAAGCCATGGCAGGGGCTTACAGGGTGGTAAATATTTCCACTTGCTTTTCAATCTTCTAACGGGCTTTTCACCTAGTCATTTCAGTTTAGCTTTATGTGAAGTAATTCCATAAACATCACGCTTATAATAACAAAAGAACTATTGATTTTCCACACTTTTTATGAAACTGGGAAGGGAACGATTGTAGGGAATAGGGAATAGTGTGGTGGGTGAGTGATACATAGAAAAAAAGAAGAAAAACAATGGTTTCCAGTTTCCATGCTCGACTGTGCTTTGACTGTGCTAGGGTTCTCGTGTTTATTTCAGAGAGTCGAGGAATATTAATCCTTTTGAAGCTTCCGAGTTTGAGCTATTAGAGACGGTAGGATTGTAGTGACCAGTCCATGTACCATGTACCCGAATTTCCTCTTGGATTTGAACCCAACAGCTTTTTACTTTGAAAAATCACAAGCAGACTGTTAATGTGGGACATGCGACCCCGTTCACAAAAAAGTTAGCCATTTGGAGAATTGAATGAATTTTTAGGGAAAGGTAACTGTAAAAAACTGCTTTCATCTGTCAGGGACGCGTAAACATTAATAATTTTAATAAGATTGAATGTCATTGCATGGCATTTTAGGAAGTGTAGATACATGCAATACATAGTAACACTAAACGTGACACAAATAATTCTAAGTATGACTATGCATAAATATCTTACATTAAATCAACTTCTTTATGTTCACACAACCGGTTGCATTTTATGATGAAAATCGTGTTGTTTTCACATTAAAGTTGTTTCGTGCATTCATTGGACCTTCAACTGCACAGTGCAGGTCGTGATTAAGACCAATAATAAAAATGAATTGAGGTATTTCGTGATTCAAGTAGTTCGTAGTTTTACCTCATATGAATATGCGTGGGCGTCTAAGAGAAAATACGTTGTTTTACAACTTTCAGTTACAAATGTATTCTAGTTAGACACCCACACTCGCCTCCGTAGCGATATCTCAGAAACGAATTAACGAAACGCAACAACCCTTGTCCAGTACATGTGTTGCGTTGCATGAAATGCATTTTATACCTGGGCCGTATTTTCAAAAATTGTTGTCGTTAAAACGGGCTTTTCGTTCTCTGCCACTCTGCTTGTAGTAATAGTTGGAATTATAGGCTATGTAAAGCAGCCTTAAATGGTAGAAAGCAGCAGTCATGCAATGTTTTCTAATGTATGACAATTGACAACGCGACATAATTATGCAAATGTATGACATACAAATAATAATAAAGCCAAGTGAATTCACAAAATCAACGAACTTCAAAATTATATAAAAAATCATGATGACATGCTTAGTCTTTTGTGTGCCTGTCCTGTATGCCACCTGCTATGTTCAAACAGTGATCCACGAACCCCCATTTAGACTCAACTTTTCCTGTTTGTATCCTCAGGTTGACTTGGCGACAGCATTTTGTAGTGTACTTATAAGTGTGCACAACGGTCGATTACAATACATACTTCCGCCGAACACAACACACATGTGGTTGTACATGTATATTATAAACCTCCCCACGACCAGGTTGCTTGCTATTTCTATATGCATATAAGGTTAAGCATTCATAATATACTAGGGACAAGGACATGCCCGTATTTATCATACATGGAGACCCAGTCAGTCACAACTAGTTTCACTTTTCCCGACAGATTCACAACAGTGCAATTTCACATACCCATATTCTGGATTTGAACATCCATGAGAAATCCCTTCTTACCCTTCGTTTAGTGACGTCTAATAATAGTGTACAAAAGCCCTGCACACGTAGCCAACATTTGCTGTCCACTTAATACAAATAGTTACCCGATAAAGGACATAACTAACTGGCTAACATGTGCACACAAGTGGACTAGGAGCAAATTTCTGGAAGCAAAAACGTTACAAGAAAAGGAAACTACAAATGGGAGAAAAGGGAAAGCCACGCCGCGTGTCTTTTCCTTTTTACTGGTGACGGTGACTCACATTTTGTTTTTTTTCCTGTACATGTGTGCGGTAGTTAAGTGTTGATCTATATAAAACTATATACCCACTCAGCCCACCTATGCAAAAACGTTATTATACATAATGTCAGCCATAAGGAGTATTCCTAGAGACACGCCAAGTGTAGTTGTGCAGCTCTAACAATCCTTCCCCCTGACATTTGTGTTCGGAATAAATTCCAAATCGCATTAAGGTGGGCAATAAGCGTAAATACATATGGAACAGGAATGAATGTGGACAGTGTACGAATTGGCAAAAGGGAAAAGGACAGGCTATGCTACACCATAATGCAAAACAAGAGTGTGTGGTGGGCAGTAAAAGTCGTAAGAAAGACGTGGCATGGCCAGGCCAAGCCAAAAACAGGAGAATAAAGAAAAGAAAAGGAGAAGGGACACATGGTTTATTTCTAAATCTTTCCTTAAATTGCTATTCTTTGCTATTCCATCCTTGCAAAAAAAGTGGAAAAGTGTTTAAAGACGCCTTTTCCATGTAAATAGTGTGAGCATGTAAAAAAAACTCTTGGTTATAGAACCATGGTTGATAGTATCTACTCTCCTTTCGGATTGGGAAGACCTTTTTCAGGATAAGGAATTTTATTTTCTGTTAAGATTTGGATATTCTGGTTACACCACACCAAGTTCTCATAAGGTGTATTTGTACAAAACAAAGATTAACTTTTGTGGTTTGGAAAATAGAGAAATATTGGTGTCCTGTTAATTGTGATATAGTGCTGTGGTAATGAGAAACTTTATCTTTATAATGTTGTTATAAAATTTTATTGTATTGTACCGGAATCAATAATACATTGAAGCTCTATGTTACATTGAAGCTCTACGAGGTAAATCGAGTGAGACGTAACCACATTATAGAAAGAAATTCGGTTGGCTTTTGTGGATGATTGTTAGTTTGTGTAAGGAATCAAAAACTTTTCGCAAAAAATTAAGAAACGTTAATTTTAAAGAATACGTTTAAAAAGTAAGTTCTGTGGAGGGATTATGACCCGGTTCCATAAATTTTCTCCATATTGTTCCCCGTTCTCTTCCAATCATCGATGTAGTTCATTACTTATACGTAGATACACAGCTCTACTACTATCTCAACAAACTGGTATTTTTGTTTTGCTGTGTACTTCATCACATCCTCAAGAATACTTACTTCCGCTTGAAACGTGATGCATGTACGAATTCCTAGGTTTTCTCCTTAAATCGTAAACGAGGGTAAACAATGTGCAAAAGATAAAGTGCTTGTGATCCTCCAGCTATAATTTGAAAATGGATACTTTCATGCTCGATATAGCCCATTTATGCTATCCATTGAAATAATCTAGTCCATTATGGAAAACTGTGGTATTACGTAAGTTAATTCTTGGAAAGAGGGGATTTTTCCACCAAATGTTACTTTTCCTTTTTGTCCGTCCCATGAAGCATAACCGAAGTTGATACATATCAATATCACTTTACATCAAAAAGTTATTCACGTCACTATTATATGTATTCCTGGTGTAAAAAGTATGCTGCTGCTTTTATGTGTACTTTCAACGAAGAAAGTTTTATACAAGGATTATGATACGTATTAGCAAACTTTTTAAAAGTCATGTCCTGTTTCTTTAGGCAATTCTCACTTTCTCTTGCTAAACTTACCCCTTCACATTTCATAAAGTTGCCTCGTTGAATTCACGTTTGTACTTTGTGAGTCGAGCACATAACAAAGTCATTCTTGTGAACAAAATTTACGTACAGGAGTAAAACTGCGGAAATAAATTTAGCGATCTCTGTAATCTACAAGATTTTTTTTTCTTCTTCTTCATATAAAAGGATCGTGTAAATCGCCAAACCCAAGCATGACTTATGATTAAAAACGGGTTTCCTTACAATACTTCTGTTCCATTTCCTCTTTGCTACATTAGGAGAAACCGTATTAATCCAATTTGTTGTAAGCCTATTGATTCATTTCTGCAAAACGTAGATAAGTAAAGAAGAAAAAACGGTCCTAATGGTTTTCTGATTGTGGTGCAAAAATCCCACACATTTATGCACTATATTACTCAGGAAGTTTTCTCCGATGTTACTCCAGTAGCCATTTATTCCACAAAATAAATCTAGAATTACTCTACTTTCTCTACTTTCCTAAATAATAACTCATACACGAGCCTATCCAGCAGAATAGGTAACGTTTACAAAAGAAGTGATATCAGTTTTATTTTTGGAAGAAATCAGTTCAGCTTTAGGTCAGTTGAAAGCTTGAAATAATCTTGATGGGTGACCGGATGTGGATGGAATTACACCAGAACAGGGCCACAGAGAGTGGTCACTAGTCTCCAGTTGCTTTCTAATGATGACAGAAACGACCCATTCGTTGTTCAATCCTCTCAGTCTTGACAGCAAGTTGTCCAGATTTTGGATTTAAATAACGGCTATTACGGTCACTGACATGACATGGCAATATCCATAACGCGATTATTTCATAAAAATAGTCGTTCAAGGCAGCTCACTGTAGAGAAATCTTTGTGAATAGGGGGATATGTATGTACTTCCGACCTGGAGTAGACAGGACTCGAATATTTTATGACAGAAAATTTATGACGCAAGCCTTTTACAAAATCTTTTCGAAAGACATAATAAGATAAGCTGTACGCCCGTTTTTTATCATCACATGTCATGTAAAATATGCACACGCTTATGTAATGACCACAACAAAATGAATTACCACAGTGAAAAGGGTTGTCAGCAAGGGGAGCTCAAATTACAAGAGTCTAGGGGAAAATTCTCTTGGAAAAAATTCCTTAACGTATGTACACAAGTCTCATATGATAGATATGTTCCTCTCAAGCTGGTAGGAAACCTCTTGAGATTTTGACGTAATTGGTGTTAGCTTTATGTCCTCCGTGACAAGATAAAAAACGTCGTGAAAAGAAGGTTTAGAGAGTGCCAGGATAGGCTATTTGGCTGATGATGACGGCTCATACGTTGGGAAACGATGAGGACATGACAACATTGAACACTTCGTGGAGCATTTCACCACCTTATATCTCCCTCATTGTAGACCTATTTATAGAAATGTAAAAAGTAAAAAGACTCTTTGCTGGTCTGCTCTTGAAATCACTAGTGCAATCTTCTACATGTGAAGTAGCAGCAGTACAAATATTACACAAAACTTGCCTTGAGCATCAACTATATAACTTCTAATGACTGCACACTCCAGTAATCAAAATCATCATCAATCTTGTCAACGAGAATATGTGACTGGTTCATGTTATGTAGTGGAGGCAGGCTTCTTTAACCAAATGGCTGGAATACGTCGCATCCCATGTAGAGATGTACACATTCATTGCTATACAAAGATGAAAATGCTATTATGGGATTGGTGGCACTTGCCTCCTTTCTTCCGCTTTTTGATTTCCTCCACTCTTCGCAGCCCCTTTGCTCCAGTTCAGTGGTACAACTGTAACGGTGCAGGTTCTTCTTTGAGAAAAAGAAAGATTGGAAAGAATTTTGTACTTGACGCAACACTTGAACATGAAGAATTCTTACCGAGTTGTGATTAATGCAACTTCAATGGTATTTCCTCTGTCTGCCTGAATACATTATCCAGACTACTTGATATTTTATGCAGAGTGAATTTACTTATGCTCCGGGTGTATTTTAAAAATGCAAGGAGCCGTGCACTAGGACTGTACATGAAACGGATAATATATGGCCCTCATTAGCATTAGCATAGCTGAAATTATATAAATAGGATAAGAATGGCGATAGTGAAATTTGTTCTAGCTTGAATTTACAAACTATTGCGAATCATAGCAGATATGTATAAAAAAAGCACTCGATGGGGTTCGTTATTCTGAAGAGTATGCATTGTATTTGCCCTGCCTTTTTACGCTTTAAGATACACTTGTATTACAATTTTATAAAAAGCGCAGCGTAGCGTTTTTGAATAGCGGAGTGATGAGTTTTGTAAAAGTATAGATTTTACAACTTCATCTAGAAAGCCACAACACACACAACTAACTGAGAACCACATTTTATCAAGTTTTAATAAGCCCCTGTAATATCTCATTTGCGTACCCTCAGAATTTCGGCTAGTCACATCATTTTTTTCTGCTAGGTTTACATGCCAATAAGCATTTCTTCTGCGTTTAACGTATAGATGTGTGGCCTTGTACGACATACAAAGTTTTTAACTGGGGAGGGCACTCCGCACATATAAATCTTTTACGACGAGACAATTGACCTTATCAGCTCTACTCACTCAGGGGGGCTTTCGTTCCAGAATTTGGATAAAAAGACACGGAGTGGGTGGGACTCAAGTTGAAAGTTGTGGAAATAGGGAAACTTATTATAGTTAATTGTACACATTTTAAAAATTCGACTAGATTTGAATAAATGCTATATATATGCCTGCACCTATGTGCCCAGTATTGTACGTGTAAGTTTTGCTGGCTCAATGACGGCAGACACACCATGAAAAATGCACCATCAGTATTACTCTGTATCACATTGTTAGTATATACGGTAAATTCTCTATTATTTGTTTGCAGATACAGCAAAAGGCTCAAGCTTTCATCGCAAATATCAGCTACACCCCCAGCATCAATTTTTACGAGGGACTAGACGAAAGAAAAAGACCAAAAGTGCACCGTCAGCATCTGCTCGCCCAGTAAATCAAGGAAAGGACGACGAAGATAATAATAATATTTTTGATTCAACTCTGAAACCAATTCCAGTGGAGAAAGTGGCCTTGGAAGTAAGGAACAACTTTGTAGAGGAGCGAGACTCACAAAAAGAGAATTCCATTCCCACATCCTCATCCAGGTGCCAGCATCACGCATCCTTTGTACTGAAGCGACCCACAGGCAAAGGAAAAGGGGCAAATAGAGTGTTAGAGCCGAGCAAGAGTTTTGATTCTGTGGATAGTGTGTACGTGCCGAAAAAGGAGCTCAATCAGCAGGACAACCATTATCTTGAAAACGAGAGGAGCCATGACTCGGCTCAGCCCCATCACCAGCGTCGTCTTGATCCGGTCATGACATGGTTCAAGGAGCCTTCTGGAGCGGAGGATCCTCATGTGAATAATAAAGGTGGGTTTTCTTTTACCTAAAAATGTGTACGAGAACAATCACATCGCATTAGGTATGCATGAAGAAACAAAAGAGGAGAAGGAAGCGTAGGCATTTTTCATATTTTACCCTTAAGCCATACGTATCACCCACCAAAAAAAAATTTAATTTATATATGGAAATGATAGTTATCCTGTGGTACGTTTGAAGAGATGTGATTACAGACTTGACCTTATACAACTCTTCTGAAATTCTCATGCATTAATTTTGATTGCTCTTCGGAGAGCCATAAAAATTCAACAAAGTAGATTTTTGCCTGATGTGGGAACACACAGATCGCAAACACTCACACACACCGTTAACGCTGCGCTGCTAGCTGAAGTCAGAGGTAGGAACTAGGAACACTCAAAGAGCCAGTTCAAACTGTAGAAATACCAAACAAAGTTATCCAAGTTGTATGCCTCGTGTAGTCGTGTACCTTTTCACATTTTCAAATTGGCTATCAACTTGCTTGAGTAAACATGACATATTTTTTAGAGCAATGTGGGCTTGGCTTCTATATTGATCTCAAATTGAAAAGTTTTTTCCCAGTAGGAATCATTAGTGGATAGGAAGGAGGAGAATTCCATTCCTATTTCCAATTAGGCATTAGCAATATTAGCATAGCAGCCGGAAAATGTATTCAATCCGTATCCCTTCCATTCACTACCCATTCATTGATTCATAAATGGTGATTAAGTAATTGACCGTAACTCGAAATACGCTTCATGCCCCACATTTCCAATTACAAATCAAATATTTCCATTTTATGGCTAGAATTTCTCTGAAAACATTTATTATTTAATCAACCGTCCATTGTTTTCAAGCTCGTAGGCGAATAGTAAAGTTACATCTGTCTGGGGAAAAGTGACTTTTGGCAAACCTCGTTAAGACCGAGCCGGAACAAAACGGAGTAAATCATTGAGTCAAGTTAATTCCACTTGACATGTGGAGTGTGAGTAAAAGCTATATGGTCATTGTGATTGTAATTGGCAATCAGGAAAGAAGGAAACTACGAAATACAAAGAGGGAGGGAAACCTCTGTCCAAAGCAGACGTTTCTTCCCAATTCACTTTGATGTAATCTAGTCCCGTTACTCATTCATTCCTTCCCAGCCATAATACCTACAGACGAAAATGTGTGATGATGGTGGTGGAAATTACGCCGACACTTTATTGGCAACCTAGCTGTAAGGCTGTAATGTATTTTGTATAATATGTAGCTACATTTCTCAATGAAAATGAGTCTTCGTCCCTCAAATATATAGAGAGTTGTAAAGGAATTAATTACTAAATTAACGTTCTTCCTAGAGTCCAAGAACTTGATAGTTTCTGGAAGTCTTCTCTGTGGCGAAAAGGACGATGACAGTCTTGTAATGTTACACATGAAAGACTAATAGGTAGTGCAATTTTGGCAGTTGTTTTACTTTCATTAGAGAAAGTGAGGGTTATACATTATGCAACTATGAACATATATTTATTTACGACAAAGTCAAATAGACAGACGAGCGATGCGATGTGGTGTGATATGCCGTTCAGTAAATTATATAGCAAGCATGAGAGTGACAGGAACTCACTCAAGCAGAACCAAACGTAATTAACCTGATTTTATACTCTGGACTAGAAGAGCCAAGGGGAAATCAAGGAGATTTAATATAAACCTAAGAGATATCTCTCATGTAATAAAATGACGCTATTATGCTGAGAGCCAAAAGCTGAAATGCCATAATTACTAAGTGGATTCCAGAAGATTTGCCAGTTCATTCATGTAGAAGTTTTATTCAAGGATAAAACTTTCCCTGATCCTTCATCCGTTTAGAAAACATTGACACTAGATTTCAAACTAGGAACAGCTTTCAAGTCCACTTTCGTGGAATACATTTTCAGCAGCTGTGCAGAAGGTCATAGGAATATCATAAATGATCCAGTTAAAATGCCTACCGTAACATATTGCAGGGCCGGTGATTCATTCATGAACTTCATTCACAGTTTTGAGAGGAGAGGCAATAAAAATGCAAAGTTTATCCCATCCAATACAATTTGACTGGTGATATTTTAAAATTTTACATGATTTCTAGGAAGTGGAATGGGTGCGAATGGAAGCTCACATGACGGTCGTCTCAAGTCCCGTAGTCAGTCCAGCTCTGCCCTCTATTGTATCGGTAAATCCGGGAATGGGTCTATCATTGAAGCTCAGGGCAATAACGGAAATCACAATCACTATTCAAATTGCCACTCGAATACAGCAAATGGGCTGAGCAGTTCCATTCCAGCGGATATTTGGGATCTGCCATGCACAGCCAAGTCGTATTCTCCCATTAGTACGGCGAAACAGAATCGACAAAACATTAGCTATTACTGCGCGGAAAATTACCATCTTGACAGCCATTTGAGTAGTGGTGGACCCCCTGCTGCTACTGATGCTGAAACTATTACCACTACAGGAAATAATAATAGTCAAGTTGGACATTTTGCAAGATTGGCAATCGGAGGGAATTCCTCAACAACTGGTGCCAGCAACGTACCAGTTGGGCACATCTCCAGTAGGTCGGGGAAAAAGGAAAAAGGTAGATTTTTTTCTACACATTTTGTAAATGTCTCTTCCAGCCCATGTCCTTATAAATGCTTTATCTGGAATTACATCGAATGCACTTTTCCTCTCAGTATTTTGTGGCTGATCCAATTTGCTTAAATGTTTCAAATTTGTCTTTCCAACCAGAATGTGACTGACTCCTCTAAATCATACAGATTGCCTTTATATGCCCTTCACATGAATCTTTTCAATTCTCTAGAACGAATTGTGTCTGGGAATACTTGCAGACAAAACCTATTCTAACTTTTGTTTCCTTTCCAGGTACAAAAAAGTCAGGGAAAAGTAATAACCGAGCGAAGCTGTATGCTGCCTCATGTCCCGATGTCGCAGAGACCTACAGTGAAAATCTCCCCGATCACCTACCCTCATCATCTCACCACCGTAATCATTTTGATTTCACCGGAGACCCTAGATTTATTGGGATCAACGAGGTAGTAGCGGAGGAGTTTGATAGCAGTTATAATAGCATTGCTACAGGAGTGGTAGCAATGACAGGTTCATCCTTTGCAGATACTCGGCCATATCCTTTATCGAAAAATAGTGGTGCAATGGCAAGCACCAATAATGGCAGTGCTGCCAATGGAAGAAGCAATTTGAATTCGAATAATCACATGGCTCAATCTCATCCTCATTTGTATGCATCGAGCTCCACGAATAATACCAGTGTTCCCACAGCCGCTGTCATCGGGATGGAGACTTGCGTTGGAAACGGTAGTAATATGGTTGGAGGTGGAGGTGTTATATTTTATAGTCAGCAAGAACTCCAACATTTCCACCAGCAGCCGCCACATCTTCAGCATAATTCCCATCTTAATCATCATCAACAGCAGTTCCAGCAACCGCCGCATCCTGAAATATCTGTGGGTGGTCGTGGAGGAAGCAGTAGAAGTAGTCATCATTCGAGGTCATATCAAAATCTGCCTTGCACATCTCAACAACAATATGGTGCAGGAGGTTCATCCTCCATTAATCAACCTTTCTACATTACATCAAGCCAGCAACAACAATATAATCAACACCAGAAACAGGTTAGCATTCACCCATAAAAACATTCACTACGAAAGTCAAGATAATTCACCCATATTTCGCTCCCACTCTTTCCTCGAATGAGATAATAATGCTGCTTAATAACGTGCATTAATGGGATTTTGTGGTAATGTGATGGAAAGCGGGTGTGGGAAGGATCGTATAATCATATTAATACCTTTTAAACACGCACATTTCGCTCTCTTAGTTTTCGTATTAATGTACCTATCGTGGGAGAAATGGAATCAGAGGAGGATGGTTGTAAATATTTGTTTAATTTCGGTTTTCTGTTTAGTCTACTCACACAAGTAGCACGAGGAGTCGGAAGAGTATTACTGGAGGAGATGCCAAGTGTTCACAGTTCCAGATGCCACAGTTCATTGCACCTGGTGAGTGATACGATTTTATGATAATAGTTGTACATGTGTAAACAGATAGGGGAAAATAGCTTCGGCAAACAGAGGTAACAAGGGAAAAATGTATGGAAAATTATGAATGTGTGTCATCGCGTACTCAGCATATGACTAAAGTATTTACGTGCTATGTTGTCCGTTCTTTTGGTGCAGAGTGCGTCTTTGAAGTTAGATTAATTCGAGATCACAGAGGGCTGGGGCTTAGTGTTACAGGTGGTCTGGACTCACAGGTTAGTACCCATTGAACAATTCTTTTTTCTCTCTATTGTACAACATAAGCTACGAGTGATTTTATAATATAAGCGTGTTGAATTCAGGGTTGTGGTCTTATTACTTTCTTATTGAAAAAAAAAAACTGTGAGGAATAAATGAAAGATAGCCGTTTCAGAATACAAAAGAAAGTAGATTGCTAGAAATATACTTTACTCTCTTGCGAAAGATTAGACAAAAGTACGAGTTAGCAGTTTAGCAGGCTCACATTCATAGAGATAGCTGTTACATCAAACAGTGGAATGTGGCGAGTCCCTAAAGGGCATCGTTAAACAGGAACCAATTTCTCAATCTAATTCAACTGACCAGAAGAGAAATCTATAGGGGCGGAACACATGACCATTATCCACTCATGTGTTTGAAAATGTACGACGGATAGACCCACTGAGCCGAGAAGACCTACTTTTAGGACTACTTTCTTTGAGTTTCTCATAAGATTTCTGTTAGAAAATCCATATTACGCAGAAATCCTTCCTTATCCTTTTCGTATTAAGGCAATTATTATTAATAATAAAATAATCCTGAAAACGTGCAAGAGAAAACCTTATATTAATAATTCCATTACGTGAAATTCAGTCGATAAATTACAACCTTCAACATCATGGTTAGCTCGAGGCTAAGTACATGACAAAAGTTTTTTTTATAAAAAAAAGAACTATACATGTACGACGAGATTATCTTGTTTGAACTATAAGTATTTGAATATATGCTGCTCCAATTAGGACAAACATGTGAAAATTGCGCAACTATAAATCAACATCCACTCCAGCAACTACGATAGCCAAAAGTTTCTGACATTTTTTGTACATGAATCCCTACAGATTATGTTGACAAATTGTGAAAAAATCAGAACTGAAGTCCCGTGAAATTGTCCTAGAAAATAATTCTAGAGAAAGTGATATGACCACACAAGAGCAATCTCTCAGGATTTGTATTCTCCAAGCTATCTCGTTAAATTAAATACCTCAGTGGGTTTGTTCGTTGTTTCAAAAACGTGCTTACCGATGTACAGTTTTATGATAACACAATCGAGTGTACAAACATTTTTTTTGTTTCACGTATTTATTCTAATACACTCACTTGGTTCTCACAGGAAACCTACCCAGGACTGATTAGAGTTAAGAAAGTATTTCCCATGGGCCCGGCCTACGAATCTGGTGAATTGCGACCGTACGATATCATCCTCGAAGCGAATGGAGTTGCCCTTTCCGGCTTGACAAATCACGTAAGAAACAACCTTAAGCAGTGACTTTGTCGGAGTTGATCTCATATATATCTAGATGTTTGTACGATCATAGTATCTTTCACACATGCTTATCTCCTCTATGTACCTTAATAACGTTCCCCATATCGGAATACTTTTTGCATTGCACGAGATCGTTACTTCGTGCGACACCATACTAGTGCTTTATCTGTAGTACTATTTCCTCTTCAAAGGTTCACTCTTCCAGTTAACCAGTAACCAACTCAGCATAAAAATCAACATCTATTCAAAAAAAATAGAGCGACATGCATCACTGCGTATAAGTAGGCACTTGAAATTTTAGATCAAAAACTTGTAAAAGTCACAGCAGTCACCTTAAAGGAACCTCTTACCCTTTGTCGTCCATATATAAGTAAAGTACTGAGTATACGCCTTCACAATCCAAAACATGTACGTTTATGTACATCGGTTGCTTGTAAAGTTATTTGAATGAGATCTCCCTTTCCCTTATAGATGTATAGAGACGGTTAGAAGAAGAAACGATTACTTCCAGTTGAATGGGGGCGAAAAAAAGAAATTCGAGTGGAACCATATATGCACATTCTGACTTCAGATGTAATGTTTTTCAGCTTTCATTTCCTAAATTTCGTACAGGCTCTTAAACTAGATATTTAAATTACTACACATAGCGAGTTGGTTACGCTATGTGTGGGACTTTTTATTACGTGTGTGAAATTTAGCTAGTTATTGATTTGGTTCGATATGTTTTGACTGCGTATTTATAGTAAGTTTTCTTAAGACGGATGTCAAGAGATTATGTTATTCGTGTCAGTTATTACATTAGGCATTTTAAAAGACATCCAAGACATACGTACATGTACGTAACGTATATTGAAATTTATTATGCTGGTCCGGTTGATTGCGTGACCTTATCGGAATCTTATAAAATTATTTTTATGTGTAGTCTCTCCACCAGTTAAAAGCAAGAGTCGTGACTAGTCGTGAGTCGTGATATGACATATGATTGATGATACTGTCAATTTTTGATTGTGCGATTGATGATGATGTGTGTAGTAGTAAGTAATGGTTATATTAACCAGCTTTATCTTAATCCTTGTGATTAGGAAGCCTTGGAAGTTCTGAGAACAACTCCAACCGAAACTATCCTCACAATTTGCCGCCCACCTATGAACATTCCTGGATTTCACGATTCATGTCTCTCTCGGTGCGGTGACCTTTCCACTTTACATCTCCAGTCTCAGAGTCAGCCTGCATTGAATCAGCTTGCCCAAGGTGGATCCCAGTACCAGTCTCAGCAACTGATTAGTTCAAATAATCAGCAAACGAAACCCGTTAAACAAACTTGCGTTCAGTGCGGAGGCGTTCAGAGACATCCGCCCGATAAATCTAACTCTACAGCGAGTGCTACATCATCTGCGTCTCTTAATCAATCTGTCAAGTCGAAATCCCTGTCTAGTCTTAAAATCCCTCCTGCACAGAATCAAGAGCCGATTGGTGTAAGTTGACAATAATTTCATTTCAAACATCAAAGACAGCTTTTGATGTAAGATGTTTGGATCAAGTTTCAAAGAACTTTTTCTTGTAATTTTACAGGAATTTGAAGTAACACTTGAAAAAGTTAATGGAAGTCTAGGATTTACGCTCCGCCAGGAAGATTCAAGCATTTTAGGTCACTACGTCCGAGCTTTAGTAAAGGATCCTGCCTTATCGGATGGAAGGATTCGTCCCGGTGACCGTATCATCGCTGTAAGTAAACAGCTCTTGAGCCAAATAGTATATCATTGTCAACTTATTCTTTTTTCCCATCTCACCTCCTTATCTGTTGAAATGCAGTTTCCAAACTATTTTTTGGTTCATAGGTAAACGGTGAGGATTTGTCAGAGATGAGCCATTCAGATGCAATAAATTGTCTTCGGTCATGCCCTCCACAAGTGACACTGCGATTTTACCGCGACGCGTCACCAACTCCGATCTCACCACTCTCCCCAACCGAATCACACAAGTCCCTGAAAGCGAAACCACTAAGGTAAGCAGCGAGGAATAAAAGACAGCATCCAATTGCAACAAAAAAATAGAAAGTTAGCAAACACCCAAACACTAGAGTTCAGCAAACATTGTGACTTTTATTAATGTAAACACAAGAGAAGAAAATCCGTTCTAAATCTTGTCGGTTTCCCTTCAACCTTTATGGTACCATTCCTCTGGGATTTACAATATTATACGCATTCTCAGTGCCATATTCCAATGCACAGGTTTTTTTCACATGAGATGTTCTTGGTGAAATATATGTTTCTCACATCTCAACGAACCCAAAGATTTTACTACTTTCTCTATTCTCTGGTTATAGTATAGAATATTATAGAAAATGGATTTCCCCCTTGCATTTATCCCTTGACTTCGAAAAATGAGGGTTAGACCGAGAGCAAGGAGAAAGTCACCCTTTATAAATGTGATTCTGTGACTGACAAACTATAAACCTTAGTTGGATGATAGGTTGACAGTTGACAGGTAAAAGACCGGTTAACTGAACTAGTACATCCTTGACTTGCTCTTGTAAAAGGTTTTTAAAGACATTTGCTCTGTTCCTCTGTTGTTGTAGCATACAGGTAATTTTTTCTCGAGGTTGGTTTTTATCCTATTTGATACGAAGCCATGTATGAAATAGCGTGAAATGGGACAGAAAAAATATTGCTGGGAAAAAGAGAATTTTTTACTTCTTCTACTGCTTCACAAACTCTTTCACTTGACATGTTCTATTTGTATCATACTTGTATTGCTGTATTGTTGAGTTCAGGTAGCAAGGCTAACTTGTGAGGATGGTGCAACTGCGGTGCGGTTAGTGAAATGGTGAAGTTGAGAGTGAAAGGAGAAATACAGCGTTTCCAGAATACCGTTTCTGGAAAAAGGTTTGATTGCATGGAAGTTTGACAAACTTTACATTTCCTGAACTAGTATACTTGAGTTTGTCAAGAATTTTCATATACGAACGTATTTATCCCATGAGTTCGGCATGGCGTATGGCTGAGCAATGGGGTAGAATAGAAGGACGTACAAAAAAAGTACATCATACACTCTTGCTGTTTTAAATTTGGGGGAATCTGGTACTAGTGAAAGTTAAAAGAGATGGACTTTTTGTCTCACTTTTCCCAATGGTGAAAGTTTCACCAGCGACATTGGTTTAGAATAGAATGCCCCAAGTTCTGAAATAGGTATACATATAGGGTGTATGTTACCTGTGAGCACTTGCTGCAAATATAGTATGTAGTAGGATTAGTTTTTTTCACCTTTCCCCAAATTTCACATCTTGAGTATTTGTCATTATTACATTGTTCCCCGAAAAAAAACTTACATTAGTAGTAGAAGTGATGCTAGTGTGCAAACCACTGTAATAACAATTAATCAAACATGATGGGACGAGGAAGCACTTGTATCTATTACAATGGAAAGAGCGAAAAGAATGAAGTGTACGAAAGGAAAAAGAAAACTTTTTATTTATGTGAAAAAATAAAATGTGACGTAAAGTGTTCTTTAAAAGTTATGTTTACTGAAATAGAATGGCTTCTTTGTTAAAGTGATCGAGTATGTTGTACAAAGGGAAAGCTCTTGAGAAGAACCTGATAAGATTCATGCTGATATATACACACAATTAAATCTACGGCAAATTTCCGTTATATCTTCTTTCTGGTAAAAAAATCGAAAAATGGAGTAAACAAGAGGTGTGGTGTATTTGTGACTATACTAGCCCCATTTTAAACAGATGAGCCCGATTTGTAAGATTTTATACCATGTAACAGCTCATAGCTGGTATCCCGAATGATTGAATGTTACCGAAAATAATTAAAAATGAATAGTTCATTTAAGGAACTTCACAATATGACTTTACACTACACTGAATAAAATGAACTTTCCTCTTTATGACAACTTCATTTCATGACTTCACAAAGTTCCATTTCTACTTCACAATTCCTTTTTGACGCCCTTTCTTTGAAATTGAGTAATTCCTTCTTGGAAGAATATCAAATGATGGAAGTGCTTAGAAATTCGGTTATCTTTAGATAGTTGTGTATCAGTGTGATGCTTTTAGTCTGTCGCGATTGAGTTTATTGCGATGTCTTCTAAACATGTTTTAATACCTTGGAGAGTGCTTGATTTGGAGTAGTAAAAAATGTACGAAGCGTTAAGGCAGTACTTAGTTCTCATATCTCTTGGGAATGATGATTTTTCGCGTGTATTTTCTTGTGCAGATTATAGTGATGCGTTCTAAGTCAGCTTTAGCAATGCTAAATTTCCCTCTATATTGTCAAGGGGCATCTCAAGTATATAGATTCGTTCTGTGAAAATCTTCTACATTTGGTTCGTACATCTAAACAAGATCGTATGAAACGCGGACTTCAAAAAAATTACCGTTTACTAGTATCAACAACAAAATGCCTGACGTATCTATACATTACTTACTTTTACTTTTATATCCCCAATACACCCAAAATGATACGTTCAATCAATTCAATTGAAAAAAATCGAACTGTATACCAATGATTACCTGAGTTTTGGTGAAAAGTAGAACATCTTAAAGTCTAGATACGTTAATGCCTTCGGGATTTGCTTGAAAGTAATGTTGTCTCGCATCTCCAAAAGTTTATCCGGTCTTCAAAATTCTCTGAAGCAACTGTAGGTTTGATAATAGGTTGCTTCAATCTTCTATCAAGTCAAAATATTGCAAAGAGAAACCTTTAAACTTTCATTTACTGCATGAAAACTGTGCAGTGTCTTGAGAGCAGCGAAGCGACAACAATCTCAATCTCATCACAGCAAACTTTTTTTTTGACCGTTTCTTGTTCTTGTTACTATTTTTTGCCATTTTATGACCGTTCTATACTATGTCATAGTAGTGTTGGTCGGCTACACTATGATATATTCCTAGCCATTTATGACTTTTACTTAGCTGCTAGTTGAGTGTTAGGTTGCTTCAGGTTCCGCCTGGATACTTTTTCATTCCAGCTCTATTCATCTTGACGATGAAGGCTGATGCCAAAACTTGTTGTGCGACCCTGATGATGAGTTTTTAAGAAGATAAAAAGCGGTAGCATTGCATTTAGTTCCCCGTTGGATGAACAACGAAAGACAGCTAAGCGGAAGCCAAGACAGTGTTTTCTGTTCTGTGGAATACCACGTGAATACCAAGCAAATTTGGTGAAACCATTGCAAAAATGTAATTTCATACTACGAAACTTGTACGATTTCAGCCTTGTGTTTGAATGTGGGATAATAGAAAGTTGTTATAAAGATGTCACGATGGCGGATTGAGTAACATTATCCAACCGTCTTTGTGCGACTAGTTCCATGATATTATTCTAAGGTCGAATAAGGTAGTCATCATGTAATACCATATGAATGTATCATTTTTTGGCTCTGATCCGACCAAATTAAAAAAAAAGAGGGTGAACACCATCATTCACAAAAGAGTATGTAGCTTTTCATCCAGTCATATCTAAATGGTATTAGTGGGACATGTAAGTCAGAATTCACGGTTGGATTGAACTTATGAGGATAGCATCCTTATAAACAACACAATGTAAATAGCTGAAAAGAAGTTGATATCTCCATTCTCCATATAAAATACTCGTGTCCAAAAGTTGTTAAATAAGATAACTATTTTTATATATTTGCAGAAAGGAAGCCATAGACATGCTGAATGACTTAGCTGTGAGAAAGCAGATGAGTATGAGTGGCCCTGGCACTGATCCAAAACACTCTCTTCCTGGGTCGGTAGCAGGAAGGACCGGCTTAAGGGGTCATAGGACCTTAAATCAAGATGTTAATGGGCCTGCTACATTACCAAGACGAAGACTGGCTCACGCTGGGGTCACACCATCTCCCGAAGTTCTATCAGCAGCATTAAGTCGTAAGTATAGAATATAATTTTATAGTACCATAGAAAATTGAATTAAACGCTGTATAAAATTTCAGTGTACCAATTTGTCAGCTCTCGTTGTTTTCGAAGAAGTAGATTAATTTTGTAGTTGTAAAACTTTTTCATGACGGATTCTTGCTAAAAGCTAGTGGCTTAAAAAATTGATTTTCAAACGGGCAAAGAATAATTCCTAATTGATGTACAAAATAGAAATGGAGACATTAAAAGTTATTTAAAACATTTAAAAGATTTTGCGGGAACCGCTGGGATGAAATCTGGAAAGAAGTCTCAATTGGACACTCCAACGACAACCACCCCACCTGCTAGTAACAATTCGTCAAGTAGCGGTGGCAGTTCAGGATATAGGTCAAGCGCAAGTCGTTTGACTGCCCCGAATAACAGCAGTGGTAGTAATTATCCGACGGAAACTAGAAGCAGTGGTAGTGGAGAGTCCACTCCTGTCGGAACTATTATCAATAAACATGGAAAGAAGACTGATTTGTATCGAAATTACTCAGACCTCCGCTCTGCCATCAATTTAGATGAAGATCCTGATGATGGAATTTTTAAAGAAGATGAAGATTTAAGTCCAGGTGGCAGTAGCAGCGTTTTGGAAATTGATGGAAGTGACTCTGAACAAGCTACACCAAAAGTTAGAAAGCCATCGTTTAGACAATTTACCTTGCATTTGGATAAAATAAGCAGCTTGGACGATGACGATGAGTCTTTCACTTCCGATCTTCAGCACGTAAGCCGAATTTAAATTTATTTACAGAATAAAAATTACAAGATTATTTTGAAAGGAGTAATTATCGCCATTTTAACTTGGTTTGTATTATTAATATAGCATGACAGCATCGTCTCAGAGCCAGGATATGGCGCAAACCTGACAGACACTGAAACAGGCGATGGAAGTAATTTCAAACATTGTCAGCCCGCATATCAATCTGCTATTTTGTCGTCAACTACTGCTGGACTCAAAGCTCGTGGGAAAGGAAACAAATTTAAAAAGGATTCCTTCGGATCTGGCTTCCGAATTGCTGGTGGAGACTCTCCTACCGCCCTTTCAGACGCTGACATTCCATCCGGATTATCTTCCACTGGATTTAAAACTAGCAAAGCTATTCAACAGGTTAATATGTTTGCTATGTCACTAGTTACATGCTGACTCATACCATACATGATGTTTTAAAGGCTTTCTGTCGTTGTTTATAGAGTGCAAAGTCATCCACCAAAGAACCCTCACCATCCACGTCCACTTCAGAATCTAAAAAATCCGGTGGACTTTTGAAATGGAAAGGAGTCTTATTTTCTCACGATGATGAGGAAGGTGGTGAAAGCACTGAAGATTTAGTAGATTCTAGAGAGCTGGACTCTAGTTTTAGGCATCACGTTGGTACCTCAGGTACACTTTACTAATTTACCTCTGAGCCAATTTACAATATATCGTTAACAAACTATTTAGTTGTTTGGCTTTTTGTAGTGGCAAATCTATATTGGACCATTCTACTCTCTTGTTCGAACCATTTTAATTTTGTTTGTACTTTCTCCAGGCGGTGGCACAATCAGTAGCATTGAATCTAGACTGAGCATGAATGATGACGGTGAAGAGCAAGGAAACAGTTCAATGTTTTTAAACGCCAACCACCCACTCTCCCAGAGGAGAAGTCCTGACGGTCGAGAATACAGGGAATGTGATACAGAAGTTGTTAATATAAATCAATGTAATGGAGAACAGGTTCGTGACCTATTCAATTTATTTTGTCAAAATTAACTTTACTTGTAGTGTTCAAAATCATTCTTTTATTTTTGTTTTTATCTACAGATTTTTACGGTGCAGCTCAGTCGTAGATGGTGTAGCCGACTTGGTTTCAGCCTGCAGGGCACTGAGGGAGCTACCGTTATAAGTGCAATTTATCCTGATAGTGTTGCTGCAAAAGATGGCAGACTTCGAGTTGGGGACGAACTTATCATGGTAAGAAGTAAAAAAAGCGTCCTATTCAAAATATACCAGTCGGGAAATATATGATAAATTTCCATAATAAATAATAACATTGTGTAGATTAATGGAGAAACTGTGCGAGGACGAAGTACCGCTGAAGTGATTGACATAATGAGAAAAATCCGCGGCGTTATCAGCATAACATTACACAGGAAACGGAATTCAGAGCCAGAATTTGACCCGAAAGACCATGAGCTGGGGCTAACGTAAAGCGATATGGCTACTGTATGATTTAAACTTTACTACACTGCAGTGTAGCTGCTGTTATATGTTATCATTTGTTTTTTAGAATGATAATGAATTAATTTAATGACTAAATAAGCATACAATGTCCCCTGTTTCCAAATAGAGCTTAATTATTGTGAATGATTAGATTAATGTTTAAATGAGCTAAATGTATATTTATGCATGTTTAAAACTCGAATATTCACAAGTGTTGTATGTTTTACCTAAGAGAAAAATGTTCCAAAGATACATTACAAAAATATTTGTGTATATTTACTCGCTTCATTCGGCGTTAAAACAGAATACCAAAACATTATGACATTGTATATTAAAAATAAGTTAGAAAAATAACCTGTATTATGGTTTGACTTGTTGTTACATGTACTTGTCTTGTTGTCTTAAAACAAATAAATTAAAGTGCTTGCAAGTACGATAAAAAAAGTACTCAGCTTGAAACATCTAATTCGGGTTCATTCGCCATCATCGGATCATAAAAATTATCCCCGTTGTAGCACTCGACTATCGACATTTCTTTAATAACTATTTGAATTTCATCGGTCAACAAAGAGCACCATTCCTAAAAGTCAATACATATATTCAACGAAGCAGAGTTGAAAGAAAATACATTTTGTAAAATACTAACTGCAGCTAAGCAATGCAGATAATTGCGATGTGATGGTCATAGCATAGGTGCAGATTTTCAAAAGTACATACCTTTATGTATACGTCATTTTTTACAGTAGTACCCTGAAAATAACCTTACATAAAGGGTTTTGGAAACGAGGATAATAGACACATTCTCAGCAATTTTCATTATAGATTTAAATTTCACATATAAATTTCCAAATAGGTAGGTGCTCAACAAATGCAAAACATATGTGATATATATTTGATGGATTAGATTTCGGAAAATTGCCGATTCCTTATAATATAATAATTTAATTGCACACCAGATCAAACGTCGCAGATAAGGATTCCGGTAACGGCTCCTAACACTTTACATTTACGCCTCAGTCCCCATCCCCCTAAACTTTCGTTCATTTAATTATTTTTCAAGGAATCAAAGATTATCCCAGCAACGTGTTTCACACATTTCTTGTGCAGGTACTTTATGATAATTGAAACTATTTTTTGCAATTTCCCCAGTTAATTAATTTTTCTTCCACATCAGTCACTTGTATTAACTCAATTTCTTCCAAATTACTATCATAGGACATACAGTCCACCAGGCTGAATAAGTCCGGAAGAGTAGAAGCAAATGAATCAAGAGCACATGGCATCAAATTTCCGATGACTCCATATAAGGAGTGCACTTCCTATTTTAGGAAAATGGGCGGCACTAAACAGGCCATTTGGGACTGTCTCTTGTGTGAGAAAAAAATCAAAAGCTCATGCGTGCAATAAGTAGCAGCTTTGCTGTTTTGAGCCAGCAAGTTGTTAAAGAATTCAGCTACAGAACAGACTACGAGATATAATATACTTAGAAAACTGGATACAGGAAATTATGCAAATTTGTCTTATGGTGGTATGGTCAATAAAGTTATGTCAAACGAAGTATAATTAAAGCTAATACTTAAAGATATTGAGAGTAAATGATGATTGTTTGTATCCTATGCATGCATGTTTTAAAAGTAATTATTACCGAATAAAGTCCTATATTTGCCGTTTTGTGTAGCATATGAATAAACATTTACGAACAGAAATAGAAGAATTATTGTGGCTGCTGCACATGACCAGAAGAACAGTTAGATCAGAAAAGGCAAATTCGAAATGCACGTCGCATATAAATATATTCCATGCTGGGAAGATTCAGAGGCATGTGCGCTTTGATTTTTAAATTCGATTACTTTTCAGAAAATAAATTCCTAATCTCCATTCGAATTATGGTTACTCATTGCAAATTTAAACTTGTGTTGGAATAATAGGAAGTATTCTAATAGCTTTCTATTCCTGTGTGTCCACATTAGAGTACACACTTTTATTTAGAACAGCAAGTTCTTTTTTCACGCACTTTATCCATTTGGAATATTTTTGGAAGCCAAGCAAAGCTAACACAATAATCTCCGTGCGCCAGACTAACGCATCAATTTTCTTATATCCTCGACTCCCGACATCGGCACAGAAATCGTTGGGTTGGGCTCCATTCTATATTGAGATACCTACTTCAACTTTTTAAAATGTTTTCCATGTATCCGGTAAACTTTACCTATACTTCCAATTAAATTTTTGGGTTTGGTTGATTCAGCTTGCGAATCAAAAAATATTGATAACATATTTAAGTAAAGCCCTGTCACTATATTAGATCAGAGTTATAAGAATATTTAAGGAGTAAGCATAACATTCATCTGTCTAAAAGCAATAGTAGGAGGTGTGTAACATAGACAGAATAAATTCCATCTTAGCCCAAATACAAGCCCAAGAAGTCTACTTGTGTGTAGTGAAGTGCGGAAGAAAGAGATCACCATACTAAAGGATATCGCAGTAATCGAAGCGTTGTGTGAAGTTTATTCAGGACATCGCATCGTCGCGATAAATGTGCATTTACAGACAACGTATTATTATTACCACGGAAGTTGAAACTGAAAATCGTCTACAAACCTCAATATATAGAAGTTAAGAAATAACATAGTCTACGTCCGCCATGAGTTTTCCTTCCATCGCTTTATTCTTTTTTCTCTAAACTGCGACTACAACAACGCAACGGCACAAGGCCAGCTTTTTTAAGACGAAAAGACACTGCTCCACATGTAGATTTCATTTTTCAGCTACTTTTAGAATATCGGGAAGCAGGAAGCGAGCCAAATTTCGTTTTCTCTCAGCACACGAAATACTTTCCAATAATAGTGTTTCAGGACAGGACTGAAAATACCATGCGAGCTATTTTGGCTACTGATAATGGCAACAAAACTTATAAAGCTTCGCTATCACAGCATCATGATCGTTAAACGACGGATTCGGTATTTGTACGGATTACGGATCAGTATTGACTCAAGCATGTTTAAAAACATAAAATCCAGTACATCGGGGTCGGGCGTTTCTGTTCATTTAACTATGAGGTCCTGGACCTCCAATTTATACATGATTGGAATTACAGAATGCTTCCCGAAGAGTTTTAGTGTTATAACAATTTCAATTTGTCTCTTCCACGTTTCTATTTTTTCCCCTTAACTATGCTCCTTATCAAAATCAACCGAACAATGCCTTCATGACTTATTCTGAAACATTAAGCATTGCCAATCGGACACTATTATACGTGGTATGTTTAGATTAAGAAAATTTGAAAAAATTAAACAAACACATAGTCTGCTGCGAAGAGCTGATTTTTAGATTGTGATAAACCAGTGCCACTTTTCAGATTCATAAAAATATTATGTCAAGTATGCTGCTGTTACAACACTTGTTTTGAAGATGAATATATTACTGAAAATGGATGATATTGACCTGACAAATTACATCGATATGAAACATCGTACGATATTTTGAGGATGACGCAGTAGTCTACATTTTACATTTAAGTTCCACAAGCTGCGCTGTGTTTGGGGCTGGGCAACAAAATTATTTGTTTGTTGCAGGATTTCTTGCCATATAAACGATAAATTTTTCACAAAGACGATAAGGACACAATCTTCCCAGTCAACAGTACACATGGACCAAAGGCTTCTGAAAAGGCATGTAAATTACACATATGAAGAAAGCTGCATATGGATCACCGGGTGTTGAGTATTTTTCTTGATGAAAGCATGCCTTTCAGTGTGGTTAGAGTCACACTGAAAAAATAAATTACCTATTCACACAGCACATTCATATTAAACATACGAAAGCATATAGGGACACATCATTCATTTTATATTTATAAAATGAGTAAACTCGTGTGGCTCACGATCAGTCGAAGTCAGTGCTGGTCTCACTGAAGATATCTATTTCAAAAGATTGTCTCTAAGGAGGTATGCCTAAATGCTCACAATGCTGAAATGAACATTTTTCTGCACATAAACGAATAAGCTGTAATGATGCATCATCCAAAAGACAAAGTTTCTAGTTTGAGAAGTATAGCGAGGGATTGATGTGATGGGACGTGTATCGTGTATCGTCATATCCTCAAAGTTAACTAGTAAACACACATCTCATGTACATCCATGTCATCATCAAACGGAGTAAAGGCAAGTTTTACATGTTTAAATACTTATCCTGTTGATATTCCTCTGCATAATACGCAACATCATTATAACCCTCAGCCGCATCTTCCTCTCTGTAAAAGTAAAACGCAAGACGTACAGAAAACAAGCATTTATAATGTTTTTAGCTTCAGAAGCTCATGCAATATGCTGTGTATTTCAAGTATTGAAACTTACTCTTCTCCACTAAATGAGATTACAACTTTTGACTGTAGTAGTGTGTGTTCTGAGGATACGACTTAGATATTTCATTTATGTTCCTCTTCTCTGAGAACCAAGTACATAGGTTGGTACACGAAGTAAAATGAGCTTTGTTTAGGAGCAATATCCAAATACGGGAAGGGAATACTGCCAAATGCAGTCTGCACTCAGCTGTTATCGAGATAGGTGCTCTTCGAGGAAGAAAACCTGCAAAAGAGTAAAATTCACTTTAAACAGTTAAAATACATTTAACATTTTACGCCACGTTGAGTTCTACCTCGTGTGGTCTATGTATTAGTGTATCTGATACCTGAAATAGCTTCACCATTTTTATATGGTGCTACATTTTAGCGGTTTACACGCGTACTGTAAATTTATTGTTACAAATAATATCAGATATTGAAGAAAAAACAGTAATTATTGGATACGCACTAGAATACACATATTTCACAATTCTTGCAAAATTCTGACTTTTTTCTGCGTGTGGTCGTTAGCCGTCTTTGATTTTCGTAGTAAAAGTAAAAAATCGTTCACGAAAGATATTCAGATTGTTCATTTCTTTATCAGTGTTTCTGTTTCTGGCAACCTTTCTCACCCTTTATTTTCAAGTTGGTCGAAAAGAGAAGAAGAGAACCAAATAATGAGAACTTGCGTTCCTCCGAGGTTCCAAAATAGAATCTGTTTTTTCAGTTTTTAAACTGTGTCTACAAGAGATTGTATAGGCGGAGGCGGTCTATGACCGGAAGATTCCGAACGAGAACTTGGTGTGTTCCGAATGAAATGTAAACCCCGGACTGGAGATGGTTTTGAATGAGTAAAAGCACATTTTTTCATCGTATGTTGAACTTGCTACACAAGTTTATTTGTTTACAACCCGCGAACCGAAAAAAGTCCGGTGTGTGTGTGTGCTTACTACAAGAAAACTGGAGAAATATTTTCAGTGTTTTTTTAGTAGTCAGCTGACAGCTGATATTTCAGATAACATTTTCAGTGACACATGGTTGTCGTGATTTGCAAATAAGTAAATATTCAGTTAACGTGATTGTAGTAAACTTGACAGTTCAAAAGGTGACGATAACAGTAACTGAATATTTTAAATAAAAATTGATTTTTGGTTCTGTTCCCGAAAGTGAGAAGACAGTAAAATGCAGAATCATTTAGACGCAAGTCAGAGGTCATTTGCGATGCTAGGTTCAGGGGATCCTTTTGGTCCACCACCTGGCCATGAGCACTACTCAACGTTAGCAAATCACAATCATTCGCCGACTGGAGCAGACTTTGGTCACTTGCTAAGTCCAAATGGTGGAGGGGGAGGAGGAGGAAACCCTCCAATGGTGAATAGCAACCATCACAATCACGCTCACCACAACCACTCGAGTAGTAACAGCACTAATAACAATAATAGCTCTCCAAACAACAATAATAACAATAATAATAATGCGGTAGGGGACTTTTTTGGTTTCTGGTCTTATAGTTTAATGTATTTAAGGTTAACGTTATATATGCACGTGCCCATCATTGAATTTTTTTGGATTATCTACCTGTGTGGAATTACACACAGGTAGCAAATTTTTATGATAGCATGAACTATGAGCAAAGGAGGGGAGTCAAAAAGAAAATGCATCTATTGGTATTTATTGATCATTAATTTAGTCGTTTCAAAACACATGTGGCCTAACTAATGCCAGCAGATGCGATGTATCCCGATTTTTATTAATCTCAAGCATTTGTACTTCACAGTATTCATTTTTCATCATCATCCATACTTTTGCATAAGCATAACCTTAATGTCTCAGTCCCAGACCCTTAGCTATTTTCTAATGCACTTAAAACCCAATGTAGGAAATATGCATGGCTCTAATTATTTTTTACAACTTGGACCTATTAGCTGGCACTTGCAAATCTTGGTTCCAAAGAAAATTTTGGAAATTTAAAAAGCAAATTTTCTCTAACAACGAAATAATTAATTTAGGCTAAGGTTAGGTATACGGATGACGTACCAGCTTAATGTGTTCGTGGGATCTCGTGTTATATTTACAAGCAATGCAACTGCTTAGTTAGTATCATCATCATCGTCATACGTACTCACAGCGGCACCAACAGCAGCGAGCCGTCACATCAGTTTTTCTTATGTATCGCATGATTTCTTCTATTAATCTCTTACGTTACATGTTACATTCTTTGGTTACTTGAAAAGACCTTTAAAAACGTACTCCTTGCGGTGCGCAGTGTGTGAATTCATATACCTAGGTGTAATGGTGTATTTGATAATGCATACATTCATACCTGCAACAAGCTTGATTTGATATTTCTACTATGCTAATGCACAATGGGTTGCGGCATGTGCTCTCTCTCTCTCATGCATACTCACACTCCACTCACTCCTGCCAGTTGTTGTCGTCATGTCCATGTGGGTTTTCGAATCGGAGTTTTAGGTCAAAGGTTGATCCCTGGTCGGGATCTGATTGAAGATATGAAATCTCCACCCTTGAAATATAGGAAACCAGTGACAATTTTTGAATTTTTGAAATCTTTACTGGGAAATAACGTCCGGAAGAGATCGGTCTGGTGTGTGTGAGCTTCCAAGATTTTTTTTTGTCTGGGCTATCATCATCAACTCAAACAGCATCATCATCCATACGGTATAGAAAACTATAGGATTTTTCTTTCCATTGCACCAAGCTGTAAAAAGACGCATTGTTGTTTACTACATATTATAGCTTCTAACTATTACTTTCGTTATTCCTCGTTTATTTACCTGGCATGCCTATGCCTGCATACCAATAGTGAATTACAGCCAGATTTTTACGCGTTGATACAAGATACAGCCGCTGCGCCTCTCTTGATGTGTGTGGATTTTTCTTTGAAGTGAACATTAACTGCAATTTATGTGTATCTGAGCAATGAAATTGTAAATTATCTTGTGGGCTATACATAGGTATGCGTGTAGTTAGTGGTTGTCGTTTCGTTTGTAGGAATTTCGAGATAGAGATATTTATGAGCTTGACATTACCTCTAATAAATTTTGTCGTATAAAAATATCCCATATGTTTATATGTATAATTCATATGTCATCTTAATAACCACCTCGGAAGAAAATGATGATGCATGTGTGTGTAATGACGTTTCATATGATTGGGGAAATCATTACGAGTTGAGTAGTTTATACCCCTTTTACTGCACAAGCTACCCACGTAAATAAATGGCAATAATAATTAATATATGATAGAATGAAGACTATGACGATGCGATAGTTTGAACATTTGAGAGGGTCCTGATTTAATGTAATTATTAGTAATAGACGGCATGCTTAATTTAACGCGAGTCTTGTTTTTCACAGTCGGTGTTAGATTTCGGTAATAACAATTGGCATGCTGCAACCCTTATCTTGATGTTTGACACCGTTTTGCAATGTTAGAAGGGAGGCATACACATTGTTGTTGTGGCTGTCCTCTAATCATGTGGACTTAGCTTGAATTGAAAACGAGGCATTTGCCTACGAGTATGAAATGAGTGGGTCTCATCGGGATGCTTGCTTCTTTTGGCTATTTATTGATCAAGTATTGATAAGACCATGAAATGAACGGCCGTTGCTTTTATAAATCACAACTGCTTAATTCAATCCGAGTTGATTGAGGAATTTTAAGGCTAAATCTTTCGCAGTTGTGGTGGCCTTGCATTGTTGCTCAGGAAGGAAAACTGCAATACTCATGTATTTTACTTTTCATTATTGCATTTATATTCAAACTGTCTATCAAGAAATACTGCTATACTTTTATCGAATATTTAAATGGGAGTTTTGTCGTAGGCTCTCTTTGAATAAGGGATTCCCAGAAAGGGATTTAAAAACTGATCAAACTGGCAAATGGGAATGTTAACATGATAAAACCGTGGAACACAATACCAGATCTGGTCATGCACTATCTTTACTGACGCCAATTATCATGGTATTTTCTGAAATGCCTTTTCTTTGCACGAGAAAATTGTGATGCGTGGGCGCATTTGGAATTAAAAGTTCTCATGATTACAATTCAGCAATCATTCCCGTCATAATAATATCTGTCAAAGGGAATATACATTATTAGAGACGAGACAGGGAAATTTGCAGCTATTTACATTTGGTCATTCCCTTTTGCACAAATACACATCACATGAAAAACTACACACAAACTGATCGCAATCAATCGTGGGCATTTTCTCTTCAAAGATCATTATTTATCCTGGGCTACAGGCGAAATTAAATTGCACAAGAGGATGACTAAGCTCACAATTTCATTTCATTTTGATGCATGTATTTTGTGAAGGATTGAAGGTTGAATATGCTGATTAATGACCTGGACTACTGGTTGTTTGCTCTTGTAACAACCACTGAATTCATCATAATCATCAAATCACCATCAGGGGCATCATCATTGCTATAAAGTAAGTCTATAAGGAAAAGCGATTCTCATCGTCGCTTTATTACATTTTCACAAGCGGAAAAATCACGAAAAGATAAACATGACCAATAAAAGGTAAAAGCAATGAATTGGGTGCAGAACATTTTACTCATTTTTCGTCTCCGAGTGAGTAACCTGTTACATGTTTAATTTACAACGTCCATGAAATGAATTCGGCACCTAAAACGAATTCTGGTACCTGTCCTGTTTCCCTGTTTGTTTGTCAGTCTTATGCTTTTCAGGTATCAACCTAAGACAATCTCTGAATCTAATCTTGAAAAAAGTGGCCACTGCGACTATAAAGATGAAGATGAGCAAGTGAGCGAACAAAGAAGACGATTATTATAATTTTTTAATGTTGTGTACGTGGGATGTAGTAAATGGGGGTAAAAATTGTTCTCAGCCCGAGTTGGTTTGATGATGCTGTCAGTGCTTCTGTTGGTCAGCATTTATTTGTGATGTGGAGTTGTTAGTTGGAGCTCATATCTTTCGATTGTAGTTTTTGATGAAAATGATTGTTGTGACGAATTGTTGCGTGTTTCAGTAGCAAAGTTGACGTCCTTTGCCCTACCAAGTGTGATGGTGGCCATATGTTTGGAATCGGTTGCTGTCAGATCTGGCGTGGTATACATAAGAGACAGATGAGGTGACAACTGATCCTGTTGTAGGTTCCTAATCAATACAGATCACAACAATATGATTGTTACTGATGAATGACAGATGTGACATAAATGGTGTTGCATAAATCACCCAACTGTCAAATTGGAGACAGGTCACACTGCTTATGCACACATGAAATGACAGTAACCAAATTCGCCTAGGTAAATTACCATCCTATTCGTTCCAGATTAAAATATTGTGCATCTATTTCTTTATAGATTAGTACTATATATGACAATGTAGTGGGAGTTTAAAAAAAACACTTTACAATTAAAACCCAATCATAAAAAAGATTCAGTGCCGGTGCTCTATTGATCCAGTTCTGTCATGAAATTGCAATACACAAAATCACTTAAGGCAGGTCTAATTCCTCTCGTCTTATTATGTTTACATATACCAGATATAGGCAAGAAAAGGTCATGTCCATAATTTGAACACAGAATTAATCATATGTCCAGTACGCATTTTTTTTCATCACTTCATACCGCACATCAAAACAATACTTTTAAGCATTCTATCATATGCAGTTCTCAACCTCAACACAGAATATTACATGCGTTGAATTACACAATGAGGACATTTAGGGAACTTTCCAGAATTGGAATTGCACTCCGTTTTCTTCGCATGCACTTGTTCTCTCATCTTTGGTCATTATTACAATACCTTACATATTTAGTAATGTGTTTTGGATTTCCTTATGGATAAAGTTTTACTCTAGGTACCGTACCGTACGTACGTACATAGGTCGTTCCTGAAATGAAGGCTGACAAGCTCTTACACATCTTTAACTTTGGTGTTGATAGGATTTTTTTCTTTTGGGTTAATAATATTATTATTATGGCAAACTCTTGTCATCGTGTCTTCGAAAACATCTTATGACGCTCATATTATATATGCAACTATACGAGTGGCACGTTATTGTTGTGAATTCATTTCAAAGAGAACTCGTACATTACAAACGTACACAAAATCCCATCATCCACACGACCATTTCGTTTGTCTATATTAGGTTCTGATATCCTAATACGTCGTTATGTAATGGGCGGACGTAATTCCAAATCAGATCTTTTACCTCGCCATGACCTTTCGGAATAGTTTTCACAAGAGATTTAGCAGTTCTTCTGGTTTAACCGTGTTTGTGTGATTGTATTAGCGAAAAGAAGTTACAGGGATGATGGCTAGCTTGCTTGCTGACCAGACCCAACTGAGTCAAAGTCAAACGTTCTTTCGCAAAAACT
>JAHZNA010004199.1:0-12849 GCA_027743935.1 Sinodicranocentrus sp. ZH6
AATTTTTACGATTGTATTTGTTTTGAGTTGATTTACCTAAAAATTACTACTGGAAGCTCCCGTTTGGATTACCAATTGTTATGTTTCCTCGTTAGGCATTTTTTATCAAGACGAATGTAGTATAATTACATTGTTGGTTGTTTTACAAGAAACTTTTAAAAAACCATCGCATTTACCCATTTTTGTGTCTACTTCATCTTCTTGAATGCGGCTTTAAAATGTATGCATTGCCAAAGCATGATCCTGCAAATAATATGTATTGGTAATTCATATTTGTCGATCGTGGGAGAATAAGTGATGACTTAGCACTATACTATACAGTAGCGTCACATTTGTATGAGTTAAAGGATTGCCCTCCTCTATTCTTCAGTTTCGCACTTTTAATCTCTGATGCTGTTCGATTTCGTCTAAACATTATTTGTGTTTTCACCGCTGTAAAAAAACACTCTTGTATCTTACGCAAAAACAGCAGAGCCAAAAACAGCGCTGTCTCAAATTTCCCCATTTTTGTAGTTAGTTGTTATGTGCTGCTTCTGATGTATTCTGAGTCTACGAAGTAATATGGCCAAACTAAACCTATACTTCGTAGATTCCCTTCAAGTTGAAACCCCCCAAAAATTATGCACTATTTAATTAATTAATTACGCGGCGGCTTAACGAAGTCAACGATTTGATATCCTGCAGCACAACGCCACGTCGGTTGCGGATATTTAAAAATATCCTCTAGAAGTATGCTGGAAATGGAAGTTATGACAAAATGTCAAAATATGAAAGTGTATGTTGAAGCCTTATTGTTTTCAGATCAGATTGTAAAACTTTGACGCATATTTTCGTTGATTTTTTTCATACAGACATGAATTTGAGCAAACCTCCAAAATATCGGAGTTTAACAAGAAAAAGAAAAACGGTGCTCCATGCAAACAGTTACACATGGACAGAAAAACTTTAATTCATATATATGCCCTATTACGCATTGCCTGCGGATTGTAATTGGTATTTTAAGTTACATTACAAAGACTGGTTGCAATCGGAAGATTCTTTCCCTACTTTTACCAACTGAATACGAAGTATTTAAAAAGAAAATTCACCTTAATCAAGTCAGGAATGGGGTACAACCCTTAATCTACGCGAGTTAAGAGCAAAATTTAGTATGTGCATCAATTTTTATCCACTAATCCTGTACTTAAATTCTGTCCTTTAGATATTGTCTGCTAAATGTACCAGTACGTGTAGATTTGGTGTGGATGACGTACTCCACATTTAGTTATAATTTGCAGACTCTGGAGAAGAGTAACTACAAATGTTTTAGAATGTATTGACGTGTTAGTAAGAATTGTGAACCAGGTTGCTTAGTACGTGCATCTTTCTTGTAAGCATATATCTTTGTATTGCTGCGATGATGTGTTTAAGCATTACGCTCTCGTCCTAAGAATGAAGCTACTGACCAAACCACGTTCCCCAAGTTTTTGTACGAAAGCACTTGCATGACTCATGCTTCAAAAAATTCTCAGTGTATCTGCATTAATAATAGTTTGCTTCTTATTCATGCATATCCCATTTAATACACGCAGTTGTTATCTTTTTAATGTTATAATTTTATGCACCTATCCAGGAAAGACAAATATAAACAATCCAAATGCTTCATCATTTTTCTGAAAAGCTTGCCAATAACTATATATTTTTATCATCGTCGTCCGTTGCTCGGTTTTTCCGTTATTGTTTCCATGCAATTTCACAATTGTATTATACTGTTAAAAATAAAGTATCGACTATGACTTGTTATCTCCTCGACGTGAATCGGGCGAGAAAGGTATAACAATCATGCGTTGCATAACTCTTCACATCTCAGATTGATTTATCTTATGCTACGATACCTTTCATTTCATTCTGCATTTAACAATTTGTATTCGGTATGTTGGAAAATGAAACGGTTTCTTTTTATTCGCTTACATGTTTAACTTTTACTTATTTCACGTATTTCAGGACTGGGAAACAGGAATAGCATACATTCACAACAAGCTAAATCGATACATAAGCCGAAGCAAGTGACCTTTCACACTTCTTCAACTTCTTTGGTAGCTACAATGTATCTAAAGCAACGCAAATTATGCAATGGTACTAAGCAGGAAATTAATATTTCTATTTATTACAAGTTTACAGGAATTCATCTCATTTTCTCCAACAACTTCATTTGCGCGGGACAGAAATATTTTTTTTTCCACCCCAACGCTGTTGATCTCCTTTCATCGATGAATCAACATGTTCCTTACCAAGTATAATGCTTTGAGTATGTGAAACTTGTAAATCGTTGTGAATTTTCATTTCAAGTCTTTTTCTACAGGAAAGAAGGGTGCATGATTCTCATTTCATTCTAAAACAATCTTCGAAAGTGCATATTCACCGTGGCTGGGTTGCTGGACCTCTTAAACCCCCTCGCTTGTTCAAGGTAATTTTTACACACCTGCTCGTTACCTATATACCAGAATTGCATTCGTTTTTCCCACAGAATACAAATGAAGAATATGGATATCTCTCTTTTGTGTTTGCAAGAAGGAAGTGTGACGAAGTTAGCCCCAAACCGCTAATTGATTTCAACAGTTTAGGAAAGGTACAAATTAAACAAATCTGCTAACATTTTTATGCTTTCTTCAATCACATGGAAAAATATCGTTCGACATTGATTCAAATGAAAATCGGTATTTTGGGTGGGTTAAATGTACATCTGAAACCTATATTCCGACATCTATTTCCCGTGCCCCACATGTTACCTTACATCGTCTATTATCGTTGTCTTCGGAAAGCGTAGTGATTGCAACTAGGGTAGATAATGATGAAAACGATGAACATATTTACGAACCTGTTACTGAGTGTTGGTTTTAGTCAACACCTTTTGATTGCGCATACTTAAGGAATGCGCACGCATTGGGTAATATATCTTTCCTTCAGAGACGTTAGGATTAACTGCGCATCCCGCCATTGTCCGTAAGTTAACACACATTTTTCTCTTACATAACGTTTTTGTAGACGTCTAATACCAAAAAAATAATGCATAATCGTTTCATGTTCATTGTAATATTTCATCGCTATGGTATGCAGATTACAGTTCCAAGGGATGATATGGAATCATTGAATCGCGATTTCGCATCTTTGCATTACTCCAACGTAACACACTCAACACCAATGACGAAAACCGAACCGGGCGAAGGTCAGACATACAAATCAAAGTCCTAACCATTTACTTTGATTAAATGTGTTTATTATAATTATAAGTAAATGATGTAGGATCACCATCGAGTTTTCTAAAAACGCAAGGCAATAATTGAAGAAAATTTACTAAAGCTAGTGTATCAAAACTTGGTAAATTTCTTAGCTACAAAATGGACAGTCAGAACCGCGAATACGAGTATTTTTGTCATCGGATGAAGAAATCATTAAGATTTGATGATGAGGGTGTAGAATATTAGCATATTACAATTATGTAAGTCCTCAAGGTTGAGGTTAATGTATCTATATGCCACGATGTCCAGATTCATGTTTCTATGTCCTAACACTCCCAACTTCAATTAGCATGTCTACCTTGTCCTATCATACCACATATAATCTATGTTCATGCCTCTTGTACCTTCAGATGTATTTCGTTCTCCTGAGCTCTTTCAACTCAGAATAAACCTGTATTATACTGCAACTTCACGCTCGCTCGCATAGCACTTATTTGATTGATTGATAGCATATGATTTTGATTCCATGCCTCTGAAGTAAATAGTTTTGAGAAGTGAGAGCTCCAATTGTCAGCTTCCAGAAGAAACTGTCTATTTAAAATTTTGTGACAATATATAAGTAAGTTTATTTTAATGGACAGCTGACTCAAGAATCAACTATTATATAGTCTTATGATATTATGCAAATGACATGAAAATCAAGTGCTCATGCATCACCGTGAAAACACACCAAATGCATTATGTAATTTACGCATTACCTACGCCATATTTTCGTTTTTCTCTCTCTCCTTACTACTCTATGCCTGGTATATTTGTGCGTTTATTACTGAAAAATATTACTGATTGTCGTCTTTTGCTCGGGATTAATTAACGACTGTTGTTTGAGTTGCAGTTCTCTGAGATCGACTTACTGAATTCAATATTCAATATTATGAATAATCTGATAACAGTATAGCAGTCGCAGTTTTACTTGCAACTTATATTGTATGATTGGGTAAACCACCATGATTTTAAACTGAAAACTATTTTTGTTCTAGATTCCAAAATTGAGTTGGTCAGAACACCCTTGTGAAGTTTGGATTGAAGGACCTATTGAGATCTGCATCATTTAAAATTCCAGCTCAATTTCTGCAACAGGTTGCGGTTGCATCACCTAACGATACCTCCATTGCATTAAAGATGACTATATATAACCAGCAGCGGGAACAAAGAAATTCCTGAACCGGAACGAGAAACAGACCTGGAGATTTCAAACAACCCACTATGTCGTGTCAAAGTTCAATGTTTGTTATAAAATTTAAAAATATAATTTCACAATCAACCATTTTTGAAACTTACATTAATCTATTAAAGTGGATCACTGGATATATCAGTTAATATCAGTGGATATCTATGATTGAAAAAACTGAGAATGTATAGAACAAATGTTTTTGAGCAATTTTTGTTCTTTAATTTAAAATCTTATAGGTTTACTTTTTTAATTTATACAGCCTTTAAGCATTGATTGTAATTGTCTAGTTTCTGTCCGAACCCTTAAGAAACCATTAACCAATATTCTAAACGACGGTTATTTCTAATTATCAAAATATTTCTAATGACAATGAGTACCTTGTGTCTTGTGATGTATCATTCAAAAGGGATCAACAGCTATAATAAAATAGAATTTAAAGATTGAGCACGTAAGTGGAGAAAATATTGTTGTTTTTTCTTGTTTGCTATATTAACGACGTCGTAGAGTAGTATATATACTGTACTGATAATTCATGAGATGTCAAGATTTTCTTGAAAGTTGTGTGTTTATTTTTGCAAATAGTAGATGTTAGGTTTTGATTGCTTTTCTTCAAAGGCAAGCAAGATACAAATATTACGAGTGGATTCTCTTCCTCCTCGTCAATTTTTTTTACTATAAATTTGATACTTAATGCATTTTAAATACTCAGGTTTGATGGTAGCTTAGCAAAATAAAAACTCGAATCGGATGAAGATCGTAATATTAGATTTGAAGTTCCGAAAAGTGCAAAATCATGCCTAGTTAAAGTTAGGCCTAAGCTATGAGAAAAATTCAACTTTTTATGTAAATTTAAATGAGTACTCTTTTGTATGTACATATAAATTAGAATGTTGAAGCGAAATTTTACAGAAATGATATTTCGTTTGGCACATTCTTCATCCAACTATGCTCCTACAATATGTTAGTTACTAAAACAATATACAGGTAAGGCATTGTCTGAACTCATATTTAAATACCAAGCACCCAAATAAGCTTTAGTACAATGTAATAATGTGTGTTTTTGGGAAATTCTACGAACATTATTATTGATTTTCTAAACAATAAATAAAACTACAATTATAGGATAAGTAAAATTGTTGATATTCATATGTGTAAGGGTTTAAAATCTGAAGCACCCGGAAAATATTCTACAGAGAATTTCAAGAACAAATTCTGTCTATATGTACATACAACTCTAATATAATAAATATATTAATACTCGTATGTATTGCGATAAATACCTTCTATTTCAACTCAGAGGACCTATTCATCAAAACAAATGATGCAGTCCAGTTCAGCATAGCGTCTGCGATTGCCACCGCCAAATACGCTCGAACTCTCCTCATCGGGCCAGCATTATACCCAATTAGAGGACACACCTTCAACCTCTTTACTTCAAAATTCGACTTTTTTATCCCTTTCCAATATTTCTTAAACATAATCCCATGTTTTCGCGGCTCATTAGCAATCAATACTAAAAGAAATGTGAGAGTTATACATATTCCAAAATTGATAGGGAACAAAAGATAAAAAGCAAAGGACACATTTTCGTACAACATAACAATCCCGTAGCCAGATGAACTCGCGTCTAAAACCCCAACCAAGATTAAAATAAAGTGGAATTCACTAGAGACAATATTTACCATTAGAACTAGTAATTGAACCATTTTGAAATATTTCCGGCAACTTGAGAATCCATTTTTACCCTTAAATTTGGTTGTAAAATTGAATTCACTCAGGGAAGGGCAAAATTGATATGAAAGCTCTTGAATCCCTTCAGCAATCACGACTATTGTGAGATAAAGCGAAACAAATGCACTGCCTCCTATTATTGCTCCTATGGCGTATGTTAAACCTGCTGAAATTTTGATTCCATGCTTGACCAAAGTAGAAGTGGATTCTGACTCTAGAATTGGCCTTAAGATGATTTGCACCGGGTCAAAATCAATGGCGTAGGTTCCGCCAACAAAAAACAGAGGAAGTGAAAGCCATGCGAAGCCTAGTCCTAGAATAAAAATGAATCCATCGCCTCTTCCAGATTGTAAATAGCTCCTATCCAACTTCAACCGTTCGGTGATAAGTTGGGAAATTTGATTTTGAAATTGTATCCCTGTTTTCCAAGCCGAAAGTCCGATAACAAGGAGGGAGGACATGAAAAAGTAGAAAATAGCTTCTTCCGTTGTCTTGCCCCATTTTGACCGAAGCCAGATAATTCTTCCGATACATCCAAAGAGTGTGATCACCATTGTAGAAATTATTGAAGATTGAGTTATTTTGAAGAGGAGTGTCCTTCTTGACGGATTTGGAGCTACGGTGTGGGTTTGCTTGTTGTAGCGAAAAGGCAAACATGGCAGTGGTTGGAGTGCTGTATGGATTTTTAGAGCGCCTGAAGTGAACTTAAGCATATTTTCCAAATAACTTTCTCCGACTACCGGTTATCCTAAATATTTTGTTAAGGATGTGCAGTTGCAATAATTTTAAGCACTTGTGTAGTATACCTCTACTTTGAAAGTCAGGTTTAAAGCTGTGATTAAAATTTCTAGGATTTATTGCGCGTCTATGAAATATTGTGGTTGTGGGTAGTTTCTCTGGCTGCTGCTCAACTGCTCTACTTTTTCAAATTTAAAATTGGTGGTTGTGGTTGTTTCAAATATGCTACAGGTTTAGCAGTATGGGGAAAATCACAATTGAACTCGAAAACAATCCTGATCGTAATTTTAGATTTGAGTTTTCAATAAGCTGGAAAGATTTTGCTAGAGTCAACCTTCGACTTTTCAACTATTATGCATGCATGCAGAATGAAGATTATTTTTTTGTTCAAATTGAGTTGAGTTGCTTCAGTTTCGGTTAGAGCATCCACTGTGTGTGAGTTCTCTTACTCTGACTATTCGATTAACTTTTTAATGGAGAATTCGATTAACTTTTTAATGCGGAATTCGATTAACTTTTTAATGCGGAATTCGATTAACTTTTTAATGGGGTGTTCGATTAACTTTTTAATGGGGAATTCGATTAACTTTTTAATGGGGCATTCGATAAAGCTGATTAGAGCTAATAAAATTATAAATTAAAAAGTCATTATCCAGTGTATCTTGAACCACATGAAATAATCCATCTTCATCCTCTGTGATTTCTGAACATGATGATATTAAAGCTGCGTATTCGTCTTTGTTCGCTTTTTTAAATCCTCGATCCATTTTACTAAGCAAATTACAAATCGGAAATTTCCCAATTTTTGCAAATTGTTGTTAGCACAAATTAAAACGTAATTTTTGATGACGAACCCTTCAAACGTCCAAAGGTAATGACTCCGCAGAGAATTAAACTCACAGCAGCTGCACAGCAAGGAGAAACTAGAACTGAAGTAATGCTTCGTCATCTTACCACCCACACAACCACACCCACAGTATCCTATTTATGCCAGGGTGCATTCACTAAATAGATTCATTCAATACAGCAGACTGAGCAGACCTTTTAATTTTCTGAGAATACATATAAATATAGCAAGTACATCTTGAAGATCTTCTCACCAACATCTTACTTACGTATCCGTCTACTCTACACATTCAAGTTTTCTTGTCAAAGCCGAAATGTGAGGAAAGGAGGGGGACGGGATCAAAGTAAAGTAAATGATCAATATGCTTGGAAAACTGGAGCTGGTACAGTCGTGCAGTATTGTGTTGTGGAGTTAATTAGAAAGGGATTTTAACCTTTATTTCTGGCATGCATATGTCTTCACATTCACACAGATGATTGAAAGATCTTTTTATACATCCTATTTGTATTCCCTTCCATGATTTTTTTGTTCTGGACAGCTAAAGCAGGTCGACGAAATAATCATTTTATTCACCATGCTCAGCATAGAGTCTGGGCTGAAAGAGGTTTTGAAGTTGGGAAAATAAGCCATGATGCAGAGCTAACTCAGATGACAGGAGACAAAGGAGAAAAAATATAGCTTTGCTGTTATCATATCATCCTCGGAGATGCATATGCATATATATATCCATATATGGAAAGGAAGGACTATATAGATATATAGAGCAAGTACGTGCGAGATGAATTGAATGCACTATTCACTATACGTCTGGCTGGAGCAGGATGAGGAAATGGGTTAGGTAGGAATGGAATCTAGCAGATCTTCAGATACACCAGAAAAACACAACCCTTAGTTTTTTTCAAATGTGGAAGATAAATCGGAAAAGATTGGTTTTCAGTGAGAGATTTATATTTAATATGAAGCTCAACCAATGACTCTGAAAACGACAAACAGGGGGTGATATGTCATGTTGATAAATTGCATCTGTTCTTACCACCAATCATTGGGAATTAGCTGGAGAATATTTCTGAATTTTCCGAGAGTAATTTCCGCTGACAAGCCTGAATATCCAAGGATGTCTGGTAGCAAAGCAGAATTTCGAAAGAAAGACAAGTATGGTACAAATCCAGATAGTTTGAGCGCCTCCCACCTTGTCACAAACTATAAGCCACATCTATCAAATAAAATTATGTAGATTTGTATTTTGCCAATTATCTCAAGCGGAAGAATCTCTCTGGGAACTCTGCATCCATCCTCCATCGTATAAAAATAATCAATGAGAGATTTCACTTATTTCTATTTTACGCCAACTGCAAAAAGTGTACAATGCATAAATTCCAAATAAAAGTACCTTTTTAAACAAAATATCTGATACTTTCACTTTTACAATACTAATACAACATGAAGGAGTATTTTAAAACTTTCAATTAAACAAATAAAAGTTCAATCAACATAGACCAGAGTGCTGAACCTCATACAACTTATGAAACAAAAGGTCCAATCAAATAAACCCCCCGTAAAAACATTCGTGTGAGGAATTTAGGTTTCTTCAAGAAACAAAGAAGTACAAGACAAGGTCAAGTTATTGGTCTGTGATCTTATTTTCTATCTCTTTCCGGCATTTTAGTACAAGTGAGTCAGTCCAGTCCTTTGCCTAAAAAATATCTCCAGTCCAGGCGCAACAAACACATTCGGCGTTTAGAGTAAATTCTCATGACAAATATACATGAAGAGAAGTACATCTGTGTTTGAAAAAGGGATCAAGATAACGGCTCTGGGACACTTGCTGGGATACCACTACTTTATCTTTTATCCTTTTCTGTACACTAAATTTCCTTGGTTGGCAGGGTCTTCTTTGGTCTTGACAAATATTAAAACAGTAAAAGGGGAGCAGCCTTCAAGTCAAATATCGCAAAGGAATTTCTTATTTTACATAGGAATAAAAGGTCGTGTGTGTGTTCTTTCATTGAAAAAAATGCTGGGAGTTATTTAAGTATCAACCATATAGTGGGAATCTGTGGTGGTCACTCTTTGTGAATGCATTACACTCAACGGACAGAAAAATACAGAACGGGAGAAGCGAGTACAACAAAAGGAAATTCCTTTTATTTTGATTTTTGGCGAAACATTTTATTATTATTTTTTAAATATGGATCAACTTTTTATAAATCCGGAGAATCCTACAAGTCAGTGTTTTCTGTGTTTAAGTGCATTCTCTGAGATTGAAAACACAACAGGAAAAGATGAGAAGATCTCTTTCAAAATGTTAATGAGGTATTTGAACACTAGTATTTTGAGTATGGAGGAAGAGCCGGAAGTGAAATTTTGTGCAGTGTGTATTCCTCTAATGATGGAGTTTTTGGAGTGGTATAAAAATCTGGAGGCTGTGCGCCTCTGTCTAAATAACTGTGTGCAAACCTTGTCTTCTGTTATGGAGAAGAATGAAGAAAACAATCTGAAGAGTGATGGAAATCAAAAGGTCTCCCAAGGATGGGAAAACTTGAGGAAGAACACAATCATGAAATGTAAGTAATGGTCACGCAAAATTACTCTCAAAGCCGGTCATAAAAATTCCTAAAGTTGTTGTCCATCTTGATGATTTGATTTCTGGAGCTCAAATTGACACTGAAGGAAGCTCAACCTTTGATCCCATGGATATCAGTGATTCAGTTACTAATGAAGTGAATAAACCTATAACTTCAATCTTGTCAATAGAGCCGCCAGCTTTTGTTTGCAAAACTGATGGAAATGACTATTCCCAGACAGCACTACCTCAAGTTTCTACAGCAAAGACAGATGACCTTCTAAACGACCTTTTTCATTTTTGTCCCATGTGTCCAGCTTCCTTCTCAACAAAAGACGAACTTTTCTCTCATGGGCGAATTCACGCCAATCACTCAAAGCCGTTACCTTTTCCTCAATATTTTGAACCATATTCCAAGTTTTCTCTAGAGACTCGTGTCCGTGACATTGAGAAAAGTATGCCACTTGAAGTTTGCCAATTTAACCCCGGAAGTTGTATGTTTCCGAAGTTCAACTACACCTCACCTATTAAAATGCAAGTTGATAACGATTCTCAACCCCCATCAGTAAACCCGGAAGTTGCATTATGGCCTTTTGTCAGTGAACAAGTTTTCCCTGTATCAACCCCGCCAGTAAATTTATTTCAAGCTTATCAAAGCAACGGCCAAAATCCATTCTCTTCCGAAGTAACGCAGAGAGTACCCCTGCCAAAAAGTCATCATTGTAAGTTTTGCCCAAAGTCCACAGCATTGCTTGGCGACCTCAGAACTCACCAGTTTTCCACTCATCTGCTTCAACTTTACAGTGACAAGGTAGGTCCTGAAACGACTGAAAAACAGCTAAAGTCAGCAGTTCGGTTGGTGGCAAATAATAACACCAAGTTAAATATAATAAGTAGACGGCATCCAACTCAAACCCAAAAACGTTTAGGATGTCCATTTTGTGCAAAAACTTATGCTAAAATTATCCATCTTAAAATGCACATTGTTAAATTTCATATGGACGAGGTAGTCCAGGAATTAGAAAAATTAAAAGTTACGCCAAGTTCATAAGGATGTTAAAATCAGTCAAATATCAAAGTGAGGGAAATATTAATTTTCATTTTATATTTTAGTTCATGATTTTAAATATATTTTACAATCCAGATCAATTAATAAAAATTGTAGATACGATAAAAGACTTATTATTTCATAAAAGGATACTTACTAAGATATTTATTTCATAAAAAACTTTTTTCTCAACCACCCCTTCCTTAGAAGTTTGACATTAAACTCAACAACAAAAATCCTCTTTGCTGTCGTGCTCTCCAAAGGGATTCTCCAAACCGGAAATGAACTGATCTTGGTGAATCTCCTAATGTGAGTTCGCAACTCACTCCTGAAGCAAAAATGCGCATGGCAAGCAATAAATCCCCAGCTTGAAGCTCCACTCCACCCAAGTTCATATCCATCGTGGAGTTGATAGCTTGCTCGAGTTGAGTCTCATGTCAGTCTCGGTGTCTCAGTACTGTCTTGAGGTAGCTGTTCGGAAAGCAGGAGAAATGTATGATGTTGCAACTGAAACTGGGCAAAATTCCAATTCTTCTGAAGGAATCGACACTTCAGAATGTTATCCTCTTCAATCTTCGGAACGGTGACCTTTTGTAAAATTACTCTCGGTTTCAATGTCGATTTAGCTTCCAAAAAACTATAAATTAAAACTTTTGTGAGAATATATAAGTTTAGTTTAATGGACAGCTGACTCAAGAATCAACTATTATATAGTCTTATGATATTATGCAAATGGCATGAAAATCACTTGCTCATGCATCACCGTGAAAACACAGCAAACGCATTATGTAATGCATGCATTCACTACGTCATTTTATCGTTTTTCTCTCTCTCCTTACTACTCTGACTGTTATATTTGTGCGTTTATTACTGAAAAATATTGGCGTCTTTTGTTCGTGATTAATTAACGGGTGTGGGCGTGGGCTGTTGTTTGAGTTGCAGTTTGCAGTTCTCTGAGATCGACTTACTGAATTCAATATTCAATATTATGAATATACAATAATCTGATAACGATAACAGTATAGCAGTTACAATATTTTATTACTCTTAACTTGGAAGGAACTAATTAACAGTTGTCAACTGTAGTTGTATAGTTGTCAGTTGTAAATTATATTTTATCTTGTAATAAGTGGATAAATTACAAATTGTAAGTAATTGTTTAAGAAAGCTCCATTTTGCCGTAAGTAGTTTTTTTCTGAACAAAAACTCATCCGTTTAAAAAAAGAAGTGAAACGATGAAGAATAAGAAGAGTCAAAGCAAAGTTCTACCGTGCACCAATTTTTTTTAGCAACTTTACAAACCTTTTAAAAAATGAGGCAGAATAAATGTGGAGTCAATAAGTCTGCTTATACTTTTGACCCTTCTTTTTATGCGTCCTGTCGTCTGCATGCAATCCATACACAAAAAAGTGGATCACATTTATCCATATCCATCTTTATCAGCTCGCAAAGTGTTTGAGCGAGCTTATGAAA
>JAHZNA010004200.1:0-27510 GCA_027743935.1 Sinodicranocentrus sp. ZH6
AATTTTACATGTAATAACGCAACTATATTTTTTAGAACATAAATTACAAGCATTTTTAAAAAGTCACCTCTAGCATTTATATACCATTTAATTTTAAATGGGGATCTACTAGTATATATATGAGATGATGTGCGCTTTCGTAAAAGTATATAAGTGTTTTTGATTTCTGTAGAATTGAAAGAAACCATGGCTCGAGTCGGTGCAGACATCAAACAAAAAGTAATGGATGCTGTTAAGAACACGTGGAACACTGTTTATCAGTATACTGGCCTAAGTAAAGCTCAGGAAAGTCTTGAAAGTGAGATTCAAAATGCACTAGCTGGAGAGATAGAAAAGAAATCTGAAGCCGATGGGCAGGAGGACGAGAATGCAAACATCAGAATTGGGAGTCTTAACAGAGGACGCAGAATTGATCACGTTCTTCAAGAAGCTCCTTACGAGACCTTTAACGAATACGTGTTCGCTATGAGTACTCACGTTGGTTATTGGTAAGCCTACTGTTTCTCATTGCATGTTTGTCTACACTAGATGATAACGATACCAAATGTTTTACTGATTTTGTAGGGAATCTGAAGATACTATGCTTCTGATTTTAACTGAAGTATATAGTTCGATGGGAATTCAACGGGACCGTCAAGTAGCCGGAATACAAGCAGCATCTCCAACTCATCCGCAAACAGTGCCTGCTGCCTCTTTGACTACTATGCCATATGAGTCCAGCAACACCTATGGAAATCATGCGCCTTACACCGGTCAATATCAACCTTCTGCTCCGTTTATGGATTATCAAACTAATGCTGTTGCACAGCCACAATCGCCGCCCAGTAATATACCCATCAGTACTTTATATGCTGCGCAGCTTGTCTCGTCGCAGTCATTGCAAAGTATTCCTACGACGCCAATGATTCCACAAACAAACCAAGCGACTGGAATTCTCTTACCTCCTAAGGCTGGTTCAGCTGGTTCGTCTCCTCGAGTTATTGGAAATCGTCCTGTTGTCGATCCCTCAGCTTACCCTCGAGGTAAATTAGTTGTCAAATATTTCGATAGTTTAAGATGAATATTGCGTAATATGCTATGTACAATCAAATCGTTTTCGAATTTTTACAGGAATGGATCCCACTGCTCCGATGCTATCCATGCCAAACATCGCCCCACCACCAATTGGTGGCTTCGTTCCAAAGCACAATAAGTAACTTTGGGCCTTCTAGCCGCAACGCAAAGAATCAAATTGCTTATTCTGATTTATCTAACGCTACAAATTAACTCACAACCTCAGTATAACGTCAATTATCCTACAAATTCATTTCATTTTGAAATCACAATGCTGTGTGAACCCACTTCAGTGTCGTGTTACAAATTACCTTGTATTAATTTCTTTTTTTAACCCTCTAACCCTTACCCCAGGTGCTGCAGATGTCACTTTTAAAATTGTATGCAAGAGAGGAAAATATGCTAAATTAATGATGATTGTAATGAGTGATGCTCTAAAACTTTTGTCGACAGTGAAACCATTTACCTATTTATACAAATGCAAATAAAGCATGTCGAAACTTATTTTGAGAAGAAAAAATCAACAATCGACATCTCAAACGCTCTCATGCTGCATTTAGTAATCACTTGTTTCTCATTTCGCATCAATACTTCATCAATGAATAAAAAAACCTACACCTTTTTATCTCCCATTGGGCGAAATACACGCACACAATCACATCCATTTTTTTACATATCATTCCCTCATAAATCCATAATACCGTTTCCATTCATTTCGCTGCCGTTGACGAAAATGACTATTTAACATTGACTTAATTATTTATGACATGCCCAATATATACAATGAGATAAATGATTAAGGAATCCGTACAAATCAGCCATTTCTGCCCATATATCAAGCAACCTCGCTAACTAACTGGTACGTAAGTTACGTAAAGACAGCTCTACAAAATTGACTGCATAACATGACACTGCAAAAAAAAAGACCAGCATGTCTCCCCCAACACACATACAACCACCAGCTTCTAATCCATTTGTCATGTCAACAATGGTCAGTCCATAACTGAACAGTAATAAACTTTCGGACGATCTGCATGCGTCTACAAAAATATTTTATGTGTGCAAATGGCATTATAAAGAGCAGGAGGACTAGTTTATACGTGAAGAAGAAGGAGCAATCTCTGTCTCGCTCTCAACTCGACACAAACCAAAGTACCTGAGTGACTGACTCAATATGACTGGTTAGAAAGGAATAATGGTTCATAAGTTGACTGATACGATTTCATATGATTTTTATACATTCATTAATAATAAGGAGTAAGAAGGGAGTCTCTTTTCAACAGAGAGTGCATATCGCAGAGAGGGATGATGATATGAATGAGCCTCCGCATCCATTATGCAAACTGGTGAAGACGGCTTGAGAGGAAAAAGGGTAAAAAGTAGACGCACTCCGCTTCTCTTGTGCAAAGACAGAAGAGCAGCGTTATAGCGAGAAACCGAGCAGAGAAGTTTTGTGGACGCCGGAGGCATGCAGTAGACAAAATAACTGACGAGGGTAGTAGTCGTGAGGACGGACGAATAGTGTGCCAAAAAAAGTAACCGTACCATTTACCAAGTTTAGTTGTGTTTCGTGACTCTTGTCTTCAGTTGAGTTTAGATACCGGCCTAGAAGATGGCTCGTATTTCCACACTTTTCAAATTCCTTGTGCCTCTAGTCTCCATTTTTGTTACAGTTGGTAAGTTTTCTATCTGATAAGTTTCCAGGATATTTTTTGGTATTTTGGTAAAACTTTCGAATTAGGTTTTGTCATCTCAAATCTCAGTTCTGCAAATGAAAAAGTGTAACAACGGTAGGGCTTATTTCACCGGAAATAGCTCGTCAAGTTCCTGAAAGAGGGCTTTTTCCTCTTCCAGAAAAAAGTTTTAAAAGATCTTTCAGGAACCTGATTATATTTTGTTGGGTAACGATTTTCTCATATTTCACCACAAATTACCAGTCTAATACCTATTTAAGGAGTCATTCACGTAAGTTTCCTTTTATCTTTATTGCTTATCCAATTGGACCACCTTCTCATATCGTAAGTTTCATCAGCAATTTTCTTTTCTCATAAAAAACGCATTTCTGCTACTTTCTTACTTTTCACGAAAAGTAATCTGGTCACTGCATTAGCAATTGTAAATACATGACAAATCACGCATATTTTTTCCGGCACCTGTATTCACATCACGTTAAGTATGTTTTTATGCACCAATCCAATAATCTTAACCTCACATCCTAGCTCACTTTTTTTGGAACGGTATCTCTTATGACAGTTCTGAGTGAGTAGCTATTTTCATCTTATTTATATTTATTTACCAATCCCCAAAATGCAATAGCAGCACACCTGATATTTTCCTCTTCACATATCCCATCCCTTTGTTTCATTCCTCTCGTCAGTCGACAGGAAGAAACAGGACGATCACGAATCACGACTTTGACAAGTGAGCACATCTTTGCAGCACAATTTCATATTGCAAATCAACAAATCGGTTTCTTCAAGCAGTAGCATTTGTACTTTAGTCAATTTCTCTCCACGACTGCATCCGTTTGAGTTTTTATCTATTTTTACCCCTAGCTCTATATAGATAGCTAATATAAGGAAATTTTCATCAAAACAGAGATTGGTGCAACAATAGGATGCAATCCATATATATGAGATGAAATTTGCGATAAGAAATATTGTTCACTCGGTTTTGCCGAGAGAGGAGATTTGCAACTAGGGAGAGAGACAAGTAGCAAGTAGATATGCCAAAGTGAAGGAATGCAACTCGTTGAATAGTTATCGTAACGGGATTCAAAGCATTCAATCAACTTTTTATTTCGGCCTCGGTTGTCCTACAGTCCCTGTTTTCTGATGCAAATGCAGCTACCCTATAAAAAATGAGATGTGTGGTCAGTATAATATATGTAGTGTACCAGGGATATAGAGTTTGGTTGGTGATGATGAGCATGAAAAATCATGAAAATATGAGGCTGATTCTTTTTCGTCTGGTGTGTAGTCATTATACCCGGATTATATCATATTTTATAAGAGATTGTAAAATTGTACAGGAGGAGGAGCAGGAAAGAAAAATATGCAATAGCATTTTTTTCTAGGTGAGCTCATCCTAATTCTCTGAACAATACAGTGGCAAAACAAAACTCTGGCATAAAAATATTTACAGTCGTCAGCCCCATTGTTTGGAAATAATGGTTTTTCTTCTACCGACATTGAAATATCGTAGAAAGTTGTGAGCTTTTAGAATACTAAAATAATAATAATGTAGTTTCAGTGGAGTAGTAGGCCATGATAGAATTCATAAAATGACATATATTTTGGATTCTTAATCCAAGACTCGCTAGACCGTTATTTTCCAAAGGTCAGTGTAATGAGTAGGCGCCTGGTTTTCTTTTTTTGAATGGCAAACAAGTTGCGTAACAAGAAGTGGAGTGGAAAAAAACAATTTTATTGTTTACTTATTACCACAACAAACTGTGAATGCCACTGATATAGTTTTCCTTTTCCCTGGAGAAATTGCTTCTTCTGGATAAGCTGTTTCTTTCAAAAGCAACTTACAAGTCTATATAGTTATGCTTAACATTAAACAAGTTTTTTTTTCAATTGTCATTGCCACCTTTAGCAACTCTACATTCCAATCTGTTACCTATTACACAAAAATATCAATCCTTTTTATCCCTCCTGATGATCAATGGTAAATGGGAATTTCATCATTTTAATCTACATTTTTCATTCAACTCAATTGCATTGATGCGCCCCTCCAAAATTAAATAGTTCATTCATAAACACAACCCCACTTACGAAAATATGTCTCTCCTTACAAAAATCAATGAGAGTGTCCACTCACTGCGATTTTTTGCACTCGCACAACAGGTGCTTGTTGCAACAGCCTACCTTAAAAAAAATTTTGCATATGAATTTTGTTTTTCGCAGCAGCACAAGTTCATCTGCAATTATTGTAACGTGCTCCCCTTGTTTAAATGCAAAAGTACATTTACTAGAGGAGAGAGACAAGGAGGAGATCCAAAAGCGCAGGCGCGCACACGTACTCTACAATTCCTCCTGGTGAATGGGTCATCAATACATCTTTACAAGTGCCTTTACCTTAATTACATGCCTACACCCTGTTCTTATTCAACTGAGTCAATTAATTTTTTCTCTCTAACATCATCGTCCCATGTTATTCCCATTAGGTTTGCATATTATGCATGAAATATCTGCACAGGATATACATCATCATCATATGTGTACCTGAATTTTGATTTCTCATCTCTTCTATCTCACTCATCATCTCTCATCTATATCGAATAATAATCGGCTCACTTTCAGATTACTTTTGTATGCAAACATACCCCTTTTGGAGATGACATATTAAAAATATAATATATAGATTTATTTTTTGTCAAAGCACAATTTACATGACAGGAGTAACTAGGGTGTCCATACTTGATAATGGGAAAAAAACGACTTGTATGAAATATCTCAGACATAGAAACACCTGCATGGTCATTGATTCCATTACATTGACAAATGTCACTGGCTAAAAATTACTGTCCAACGAATAAAAATCCCATTCACTCTCTTGTGGATGGAGGAGGGAGGGAAAATAATATAAAAGGTATAACTTCTAAATTAGGCACATTTTATACCGTGTAGTCAAATTGAAGGAGAATTGTTACAATTATATTTTACAGGGCAACCCATTGCTTTGACATGAATGACTAGTCCCATCAAAATAGTAGATATGGACCCTTCAAATAGCAAGGGGGAAAACTGTAAACAGAAAATGTGTTCGTGTCACTCTCTCTCCTTATGTGCCTACCTTCAGTTGCCAAACGTCATTCTTTTTTATTCCTCTTTGGCTTAATTAACCTTTACGTATGACTTGCAAATAGTAATTTACTTTTGATTGGATTAAGTCCAATCAAAAAATACATAAGTATTGGTGGTGTGGGATATACAAATGAATTTCAAAAAAGATACTATAGACCAAAGGATATGTTATGGTGATTAAATGGGTAGATATGGGTTTCAAGAGATGAGGTACTTTTATGAGGTATTGACAGGTCGGTTATACATATCAAAAAGTAATAAAAAAAATATTATGTTACGAAATGAGAGTCAAGTATCTCTCTATTTGTTTGTATGCTCTAAATACTAGAGCTAAATTATATGGTGGGGAAAAATGTCGGTGAAATAGTTTAGCAAGACCTTCACAGCTCTTTGACAAGGTTACATTTTTTTTCTTCATTAGTTTCTCGGTTACTCGTAAACTATTTTACTGATTATATACATCTTCTACAAGAATATGGTAGTTATGAAAAACGCTGGTAATTCTGGGATACTTACATTCCAAAGGTTTTTATTTCCTTTATTGAAGATATCAACTTTCTAGCAGTTCCTTCAAGACATATCACATTCTCATTAGTAAACTTGCAAACTACCCAATTACATCGTTATAATGGTATATCAACATTAAAGTTGCTACGCTACCATGTGGAGCTTTATTTTTTCTGCACATTTTCTTAAACTCATGTTAAAAGGTGAATAGGATTCATTGTCACGTATTTTTCGGTGTTGATTTACTTTACAAAAAATATGATGTAATGGATAGAAACATGAGGAAAAGGAGTGAAATCTTACTAGAACGTAGTAAAAGCTGTTATTCCAGAAAAACAAGGACGTTGATTGTTGTCGTGGTTGAGAAAGAATAATCCGTCTAACATGAATTTTTCACAGGCTAAAAACTCTCAATGTTGCGGTGTGTTTTTACAAAGTTTTAAAAAGTAAACCGCATCCCCTTGATCGAATACATAATTTAACCTGTCGTTCACTGTTAGATAGGTACATAGGAAAAAAAGATTTGAATGTATAAAATTATACCAACAAAAGTTGACAATTTGCACTCCGCTTCGCCTGCAAAGTGGTGATAATCAAGCATGAAAAAAGAAGAAGCTGCTCCTGCAAACATAGTTTTTTTAGGGATCGAACACACGATATAGCCTATAGCTTCACTTATTGTAATTCTGCAAGGAATATATATACAAAGTTATTCGCTATTTACATTTGTTTCTGTTCTAGTTCTAGTAAAATGTACAGTTGAAACATACGGTATTTCAAGTTGGCCACATATTTTTGCAATCAATGCAATCACCATACACAAAATGCTGTATATTATATTCAACAATATAAAAATTAAAGGGTGTCTAGGTCCACGCAACTATGAGCACATAGATTTCAACTCCTGTTATTTTCATTAATCATTCACAGTCCAAGCAGAAACATATACCTAATTATATTACATGACATTCGGGGAATTTCTTACAAACATGGAGGCACGTTGCAATTTGTGAAACAAGGAAACCTCATGATATCAACAAGAAAAGAAGAAACAAACAAAAAAACAGTAAATTAATTTTTGATGTTGCAGAATTTTTTTTTGTAGTTGCAATATATTTTATGCAAACATTGACAATTCCCCTCGGCTCGTTACAATTCTTAAGGGTTGGGTTAACACAAATGGCATGGAAGGGAAAGTACAAATAGAAAGAATATCATTGTATTATTATCTCTTCAATTTTATTTGATTCCATGTGTACCCATCTCTTCCCTCTTGTTTACCCAACAATTGGCCTGTTTACTGAAAGAAAAGAGATTAGCTAATATTTACATTTTAGTATGCATGTAGATGACACACTTTTTCAATGTAGTGGAGGAATTCAATATAGAAAAATGAGAGATGGATTATTATGATAAATCTCCTCATATCATATCAACTGCGTGAAATTGATCACCATCCAAAAATGGAAACGCACTCTTGTCACTTCAAACATTTTACGATACATTTTTCCTCTCAACTAGTCTCCGTTACCAAGTTGAAAATGACTGTGTCGATGTGTGTGGGTGAGGGTTTGTAAAGGTGGAGGAGGAATTTGTAAAATCGATGTAGTCATCCTCCTCCTCCTCTTCATTCACATTTTGTAATATGAGTCTACAAGCAAAAAAAATAAATGATACAAGACTTCCGAGCAACTTTTTAAAAAAGTTAAATAGCCACCAGCCATAAAAATCCTTTATTTGTATTGTACCCAAGTCAACATAAATAGATGCCGGTAGACTGTGAGTCTGCTTGAATGACAGAAAATTGCTTGTAATATGTTCACTTCGACATAAATACTTTTTTGCTTATTGAAAAAAAAAACTTCTTGGGTTCAATCCACGCACAAAAAAATAGTTCGACTGGGGAGGTAGGAAAAATATAAAAGAAGACAAAAAAGCAATAAATCTCGAGTCCAAACGCCCAATCAAATGAATCATGTATCGATTTCTGAGAGATGTGCATATTGAGACATAAGTTGAGTTGCACCTTTTTTGACACTTGAAAAGTGAGACGATGAATGGGCAACTCATTAAACAAATGAAAATGATTTGATAATTTTTTCTCTCTCTTCATTTATCCCATCTGTCTCTCTCTCCACGGAGGAAGGAGGCGTTAAGGAGTGAAAAGAAGTGTCTATTTTTCTTAAAAGATAAGAAATCAATCCTCCATTGAAACTCCTCCACTTCATAGTCACTCCTGAGATTGCTGCTGTATTTTCAAAAGACAGACAAAGAAAAAAATTGCGTAATAGATTTGTCTGCAGTGATTTCTCACATTGAATTTGAAATGATTAATTCTTCCTTGCTTTCCGCGCCACTTGAAAAAACTCTATTTGAATCCATTGAACAGGGTTTTTCAAAAGAGGCGATGACATTCTCGGCGAAAGATAAAGAATGGAAGGAAAAGTTGAAGAAATAATTAAATGACTTTATTCTCTCCCTTGAAATGAGATGACGGAGGGAATGATAGTGCGTGAGCTGAAGGTACTTGTACCTCATTTGTTATTTTAAAGTGTGCACACTTCGAGGCTGCGAAAATTCCCCAAGTTTAATTGTTACAGTGGATCCAAGTGACCCGCCCATTTTTTAAAATTGACTAATGCGTACACGCTAATTTCCATCATTAAAAGTGTTTAATTGTCCACAATGACAGTGAACGATCCCAGAGCTTTTTTGTAAAGGATTCGCCCTGTTTAATGAACATACTCAAATAAACCATCAGTTTTCAAAAAATATTTAGTAAATTACATCCCTCCTCTCATGTAATGAGTTACCTGTGTTCATTTGTCATTCATCCTGTAGCAATCTCTCAAATTGTTTCCCCTACCCAGATCATTACTAGTCATGCAAAAGTCGACATGATACACTTTCGTAACATCTCAAAAATAAAGAGCAACAATGCAAGCTCTCTCAACCTAGCAATTTTCTCATCTCCACAACCCACCTCGGCACTCTTTCTCAATAAAAGACAAAAGGATATCCAATGAGCAAGTTGAGAATATTCCAAAAAACTAGTAAATTGTCTAAGGTTATGCTCTGGCGAAAAAAGGGAATGGGAAAAACGTTATTTTAAAACTGTTACAGGTAGCCAGCATGAGATCACCTGATATGGCCCAAATTGCATACGTGTGAACATTTCAAACCCACCAACCATCCGCATTCTTTACTCAAGTGAGCAGTTTTTAAAATACATTTTCATCAACAGGGATGATAATGGTCTCTGTCCATTTTCATTACGAAAAGTGCTCGAAACCCTATCTAAAATATGAGTCCATATCTGTAGGGATATAAAAATATGGACATGAGTACACACATGAGCATATATATATTTATATCAAGTTTGACAACAAGATTAATCTGCATCAACCCTTTAAATCTCTTAATATACCTTTCCTTTTGTTTCTGCGTGTGTGTTATGATGCCCATTACGAAATACGAGAGCACTCCCCGTCACTCACTATTAGTCAAGTCGGATGCAACAGAGAAAAAAGGAACGCACTTTTGCTAATAAATCGTTTTACTTACACCATCGCACACACATCATCAGCATCTCGTTTGATATAAAAAGAATGAATGTTGACTGCATACCTATACCTCTCTCTCCTGACGGGACATAGCTACAGGGATATTTACTGTGTGGACTTGAGAGCTAAGCGAAAAGCAATAAAAATTTATCAAGGTAACAAAAAATAAATTCACTCCCTCTCTCTCTCTATTTAAATTGTAATGGAGTGTCACTTAGCACAATTGAATTAATTAGGATATCTCCATCTGACAACGTGGAAGGATTTATGTGAACCCCTTTTTGAAAGCCGAAGGCTCCTGTGTCTCACTCGAGGTGGTAAAGGGGAAATCTTTAGTTAATTTTCATCTGGACACAAAAATCCAATTTAATCTGATCCGCTATAACTAGACAGTTGAGTAGGTCAACGGGGTGGATTAAAAACTAGCACAGGCTTTGTAACCTTCATTACAAAGTATTATAAAGTTTCCTCTTCAAAAATTGTTTTTCCTATGGGAAAAATATATTTGCATAATGGGATCATTTTACAAAATTGTGATTTTCTTTTTTAATCAAAAACTCAAAGCAAAGAGAGAGGATATATATCTTGCATGTTATAGCTCTTGTAAAAGAGCAGCAAGGCTGCAAGTAATTAGCAGCTTAGGAAATAATTTGATAGGTCCTTTTACGGGCATCCATTTTCCATCTGACAAGCTCCTTGTCCACACGTCAAAAATTTCTTTCCCATCGGTTCCACTTTGTTGTCAGGATGATGATGCAGTTGCAAGCACGTCCTTGTTCATGTCTTTTCACGCTGAGTGAAATGAGGCTGACGATGAGGATTTGTGCAGAGATCCTTCTCTTGAATAATCTCTATCTCGATTCTAGCTACGGAGCTTCTGTCTGATAAAATGTTTTTTTGTTGATTATGTCATATTATTCATATTACCCTAGCACAAGACAATGCAAGCTTGTAAGTCAGTTGTGAATTTTGATGCAGTTATAATCGGAACATCAATCTTGTTGATCTTCATAAAATAAAAGGTATACTCTACAAAAATGCTTTAAACTAGAAGCCTGCATTACCCTTTCCATCAGATCATGACAAGATGACTGGTTTTCTTGGATGGATACATTTTTTTCTTCATTATCTCATCTGAACTCCATCTACAAGACGTGCACACATGTCCCTTGTTAATTGCTCCTTTTGCACTTGCACTTTTTGTAAATGGGAATTACAACAGAGTTGAAAATGAGGGGCGTGTGTGTCTTGATGAGATGATGTATTTCGCTGTTATCAATCCCCGACCATAATATATCGATCGACGGTAGCTATTCCCTCATCAGAATTTATGAAGAGGAGAGCAAAGGGGGAAAAAGTAAGTGCAATTCTGGTTAAAAATTTTGAGCACGTACTACGCTAATGTAGACGAGGTGAATGAGTTGAGAGTGCCACCGACTGCATCTTTTGCATTATATCATCTCAAAGCTGCCTTTGCTTGTTGAGAAAAAAAGTTATTGTAATCATAAAGGTATCATTTAAAAGTTTTTTTCTTTCTCGCAAGCACATTTTAGGACGGGTCTCTTATGTAATCGGCACCTGTAGCGTGTAAAATCCACATCCCAAATCTAATAAATTCGGAAAAGATTTCTCAGACAGAGAGAGTTGTACTTTAAGGGATTGCACCAGAGACAGAAAATATTTTGGTGTTGAGAGATATGCATCTGTGTAAGAAGGAGAGAGAGAGAGAGGAGAAGAAATTGGATCAAAGTACCCTCCCTCCGAGTGTGTCTACAACTGATATTTTTTTTCTCTGGCTAATTAATATGGCATGCATCTTGTCATATTTCTTTTATTGCTTGGAATTTTGGAATACATGACTCTGCTGGTAGTCCAAATGAGAGGCTGACTCATACAAGCAAGAGTAGCAACATTGTATGTGAGATTTTACCTAGATGAAATTAGGATGTAGAGGATATCATAAAGAAAATTACTGTCACTTCCAGGCTCTCTCGTAAATGGTGGAGGTGACAAACGTAAACAATTTTGGAATAAAATTTTCCAACCTTCACGTGCTTCACTTTTATCGTTTTCTCGAGAAGAGGGTAAAAAAGTCTTAAAAGTTAAATACAACGTTTGTAGCGAAGTCTAGAAGCGCAAAGCATGGTTTTCCTATTAAAGCTTGAGTATTGACAAGACAAGTTTTACTTTCTAGTCGCGTCTTCCTCAGCTCTGTGTGGTGGTTCGTCCATTTTATTTTTATTTTTTGTGACGACTTGTCTCCCCTGCGATATTAGTGAGAAGCCCATTTACTTTTATTGACGTCTGTCTATCAATCCAAAGTAATTGGGCAGATTTGTCCCAATTCTGCGACATGACACTCTCCCACCTCCATCCACTTTAGGGGGAAACTTTTAGACTCTTCCTTGCCATCTCTCGTGGTGCCTGGTGGTTCTCGTCTCATCATTTATACCAGAGCTAAACATTTCGCCACTGTCCTCTTTCCACATTTCCTTGTGGAAGGATGTGAGAAGCATTTGTGAAATGGGAAAGGACACGTAATAACTCCATCTTTGCCTGAGATATCCTGCCTTGAGTAGCCAACCGTGTGCCTTTTACCATTTTTGACAAAAACCACCATCATCTCTGCCAGTGTCGCAGTATCACTTTTAGGGAGATTTTTTGGAAGAAGCGTAATCAAAAAAACCGTATGTGTCTGCTTTTTTCGAATTGCTCCAGTACCACTACACGAGAGAGAGGGATATCGAGGTCGGATATACCCTTCCATTTCCTCTTGTCTACCCAACTAAAAGTCTTCAAGGAGGAAATGAAAGGAGTAAAAAGTGAAGAGCATTAATTTACTTGAGAGATCTTCTTCCCCGTATCATCATGTCTTGCTTCCTAATCATCTTTATCCCTTACACTGCTGGTTTTCTCTAAAACGAAGAAAAAACGCTCAAGTGGTGGTACTAAAGTTGGAAGCTTTCTTGTAACAAGAATCCTTTCACATTTTTTCCCCATCCCTTTTCCCTCACCATCATCCTGATTTACCAGAGTAGAAATATCACATACATTAGACTTCCCCAAACTGTACCATTATTTGTCTCAAGCGAAGAACACAATGAGGGTTATAAGACGTTGAAGATGGTGGTGTCGTAAGATGATACGAAAATTACAGGAGCTCTGGTTAATTACTCGTACAATTTATTCCCAACGGAGCCTACTAATTACTTCATTCTTTTCCTTCAGACTTTTTTCTTATCAACCGTGGTAATTGAATAAAACACCTGAGCTAGCTTTGTAAAAAGGTCAGATGATCACATCACACATTTTTTTGTGTCGTTTTCACTCGAGAAAAAGAACAAGAAAATGCTCTTCAAACGCTGGCTCAGCATGCATTTCATTATTCTCAAGGAGTTTTTCCCTTTCGCCAAATACATGAATCTCGCTGGTGCCAAAAGGGATCTTTAGATTTATGAAGGGAAAAGTTTCCTTTAAATCTTCAATTTACATTCAGCCAATTCAATTTTCAATATATTCTCAGGTTTCAATGGAAAACAAAAATTCCCAAATTTATTTTTCATATATCTGCCACCCCGCTCTTTCCCACAACTTTTTTGGAATACAACATCCTCGCGGTACAGAGCTAAAGTTTTTTGGTGTAATAATCCCGAAAAAACCTGCAAAGCGGTATTGTGTGCTTGTCAAGTATTTCCCGAAAAAACAGACCAAAGAGCTGTTCAATGTTTGTTCTGGTGAATTACTCCAGGACAAGCCGGAGATGAGGCAAGTAATCCATTAGAGAAAGTAAATACTTGTAATACACCAGCCTCCTCGTCGTCACTGAAACCTAGCCTTTTTCTCTGAAACCGACTTGGGAGTTGAAAATAAGGAAAGAATAAAGGAGGGGAAAGGCCGCCATCTTTTTAAAAATGAAAAAACGAATGCATACTAGATCATTCTGTTTGGATCTGTTTTTTTCCGCAAAGCTCACATTACTCTAGTGTTTTTCTCTACCTTTTCTAATAAAAACTATCGCATGGGAAGAGTTTATGTTTCGAATTTTACAATGTTTTCCTTTTCTCGGTGAAAATATACGTTTTGAAAGGAGACACGTATAAATATGTACGTTATAAATTGAATGTACACACAGGGCCTGTTTTATTAAGTGGGCTTCTTGTACATTACATCTTGACAAAGTCATCGTGTTATAGGAGGAATTTCTCTACAAATGTTACCAATTTGATGGTGACAACTCTCACGTCAATGGAACGTGCCTTGAATATAATTTTTCCTTACTTCCACTCTGCTGGATTCATTTTGACTGAAAAAGGGAATAAGCTTTTACACATGTATCTTTTTTTCTCGTTCTCTGAAGAAAACATGAATGTTGCGTGAGCACGTTCGAATCAAGTGGAAATTTCTACAATAAGAAACGAAGAAAAAAAACAAGTATGAACAACTCTGGTAACTTGTTACAATCCAGAGAGCTCTCTTTCCGATCATGCCACTTGTCCAAAATCTCATTATTCTTATTCCATTTTCATTTCCTCTCCAATTTTCCCCACACTCTAGAATGAAACCGTAGATGAGAACACGTTTCCCCTTTAAATCTTCCCTGGACCAGTTTTACCTTATAACAAAAAAATTGGGTTAGAGAGGAAAAAGCATTTTGAAATGTAAAATTTAACAAAAAAATCATTCTCCGTCCACTCACCTCTTGACATGCACGCACGCACAATGTATTTTTTTGATGCAAACAAAAATCATGTTAACAAAAGGGAAGGATTGTTATGCTAAAATCCTTTGCCCATTTTTTCCCAAATTAGTTTATTCCACTTGAAATCCTCTCCCTACACACTAATTTTCCCTTATTGGGGTAATAACCAAAGTTGCTCATTCATTTACAGGGAATGTGAGAGAATCCAATTGATTTTTCACCGCTCTGTTATTTATACTCGATGTAGATGTAATACAAACCATTATGAAATCTGCAAATGCCAATGTTTACCATGCAGCCCTTTTATAGTTCACTTTTTTGCCCTATAAATAATTGCAAGTTGTTGGATTGCACTACAATTGGTTTTTTTCTCTTGATCAGCAGCAGGAGTGTCATACCATGTCAATAATATATAAAACACAAGGTGTATAATCTCCTGTACATTAGTGGACGGCAGACGGTGAGCAATAATAAAAGTCAAATTTTATTGCCCTCTATCTCTCTCTCTCTTTTAGCGACACAATAGTAGAAAAAGGAAGGGCACGTGGTTTACTTGCCTTTTGCACTTGCTCTCATAATGGGCTTGATCTCAGCTCCTCTACAACTCATCTTGACATTTACACAGCTACAATTTGAAATTTTATTGGTGTTATTGCCAACTCTCCACACGACACATGGACAATCCTCTGTGGATGAAGGTTTGAAATGAGTAGGCTTCAAGTTGTAAACAATATTGCACCTGATTTTACATACCTCTTTTTCAAGCTTCCAATGACTCTCGTAAATGTTACAGCATTAACGGCACAATGCATGACGTACTGCAGAGAGTTGTTCTTACGGTTAGTTGGCAGCATTATTATGACATGATGGTAGCTTGGCTTTCCGACAAGAAAAAAAAGTCCAGTTGTTTTACATCCAATTTTGTTTTACTTGTGTGTACAAGCTCAGCTCCCAAATCTCATCAAAATGTAAAGTTTGCTTGACTTGGTAATGATTTTCAGAGGAGGGTTATGAGATTTGGTATTGTTTTTTGAAATCCTTATTAGCCGACTCATATTTTATCTTGGATTGGAATCCCTTCACTTCTCGTGTTTGTATTTTGTCATAATAGTACAAGTTGATTTGGTAGTGGAGTCAGTCAGTGGTATACAGAGAAAGATTTGTATACAACATGTAGAAAAAGTCATCAACCTACAAGCGACTTTTTTTATGACGTGACCAACTTTACCGTAATATTATGCGTGTAGGATGGAAAGATAGGGAAGATCAATCCCAAGATTTATTAGCTCACATCACGCTGTTTTTCCTTTACCCATACCGATCTCTTGTGTTTCTTGATATCTCGATGAGATAAAAGAGGAAAGATTGCACATTGGATTGGGATTCAATTCCGCTCCCTGAAAATGAATGAGGTAATAAAGTACACGAGTGAACAAATGTAATTCAGGGTATCCATGCGAAAATGATGAAAATACGTTGAAAAAGTGAGTCCTCTCTTGCAAAATCCCAGTCAACTTGGAAAGTGGGGGAATATGGTACGACATTAGGTTTGTAGTGATTCACGCAACAAAATAGGATTACAATTTTCCCACAGCTACCACAACTGTATCTCCTTTGTAATATATTGAAATTATAATAAGAATCCTCTCTCATTTCGGTAAATCAACTCCAAGCCTCATGTTGTGCTTAAAGGCAGGATTCCTCCAGCTTGTGAGAGACTCAACCACAATTTATTTTTGCATTTTAGCAAATACCCATATTACACTCTCCAAAACTCCATAGCTTCTTCCTCATTTCTCTTTGGCAAAGTGGATGAAAATGATGACGTAAAGAAAATCTAAATTTCCCTATATTTTCTCCCCTGGTAGGACTAATCTTGACATATCCGCTAGAATGGAGAAGACACATTAAACATTTATTTATTCAACTTGAAACATATTCCCCATCATTTCCATTATCTCCTGTTCCTATACATTCATAAATAACTCACTCAGTTGATGTGCAATATATAGAACATCTTATATGATATTTCTTTTCCTTATCCTCACCAAGAAAATTAATGTCTTCAACTCCCAAAAAAGGGCCGTAAGGGACCATGCCGCGTATCTTGTGTTGAGACTTGAGAACAAATTTAAAAATGCGTATTTCATTGAAACAATATCTTGCAGACACCCATCCCATTTTTTTCCTTTCAAGCGGAGATAATTTTTTTTCTTGCTCATTCTCTGATTTAACACGTACGCACTAGACATCCATATTGGCCAACACTTTTTTGCCTTTTTCCTATTGATTTACTTGTTTATTTTGCAACTGCTTAAAATTCCAGACGGATAGTAATAACGTGGGGGTAACATAGGGATGGAGATAAGGTGTAATAGATAATGGCAATAATTCTCATTCCTTTTTGTTAAATTCAACAATAAATTCGTGCAGGGCTTCATCCTTCGAAATAAATTTTGCTGTTGCATTCACGATACTTTTTTTTTATCTCATCACCGAACCCTTTTAAGAAATTTGAAGAGCACCTGTGGAGAGTGAAGAAAAAAATCAAGATATTTTCCTCCTCTCTCAGCCAATTAGTGAATTCGCAATTTGAAACGATATGCGATGAAGATTTAAGTGACCACTATAAAACATCATGATTAATGTTTATAAACTTTAATAATAACATCCTGATCCCTTGAGGACCTCACAGAATCTACTCCACACTCTCCTTTCTCAAGTGTCCTCACATTTTCTGAATGTGATGCATAGCAAATAAAAAATACATCTACATATAATATTCTCCGCTAATTCCCCTCCAATCCCATTCACTTGCTCTTGACTCATAAAAGACTCTCATTTGATCAGAAAAAGAATCTTATAATATAAATTAACGAGTCTCAATACTATCCTACCCTTATCCTTAGTGAATTATTGAAATATGAGTAATTGACTTTTTTTCTCTTCGAGTCAAAAGATGTAAATAAAATGGCATACGTAATCGTAATACTCACACATTCATATGCATAATTAGGATCTGCCTCAAGGTGACACGCATATTACATTCTTTAATACAGTTACACACGCATGTTATTATTGCAATCGAGAGAAAAACAACCTACCGTGCCCCTCATCATTATCGTCATTTAGTCATTGCTATAATTAATATTGAAATATGCTCATTTTTCACAAAACAAATCTCCTCCTTTGTACCATTCAAAGAAATGAAAGATAATTTTAAATGGGCACTTTATCAATTTCTCTTCCCTTGAAGTCTTCAACGAAGCTCTTTTATTTGGGATAGATTCTCAACCCATGTGTGAAAACAAGGTTGAAGAAAAAATTAAAAATGTCAGCCAACCTTCATGCTTGACTGGGGTTCTGATCCTTTTCTAAATCTTCTATGTACACATGTCAAGTCACTAGTAATTAGTTATAAATACGTCACTCATTCCACTCTTTACTGTTGAAAATACTCATAAACTTTAATTGTGTAAAAGAGAAGACATGCTCTCATACGCATACTCTCTGCTACACAATGATTGACAATTTTCTTGTTTGTTTTTTTGTTTACACTTTAGCATACGTAAATGGTAGAAGATCCTCATAACAAAAGCTATCAAAACAAGTCATCACCCTCATTAAAAAACAAAATTCCATTTGGCCAAGTGCAACTAATCGATTTCTCATTACTCCACTTTAACAATTCCCCAATAAACATTGGCCACTGTTCCTTCAACCCAATCACACTCACTCCTCATCAATACCTTTCATTGTTATAATTTCGTATTCAAAATTTGCGCCAATTCATTTAACCCTTTGATTGAATATAAAGATAAGATAGAAAATAACATCCATTTATTTGTTTTTCTTCTTGTCACACATTTTTTCCCCAACTGGTTGCCAGCCAACTCTTTTTTTTGAATATGGTGATGTGTGTGATGGACCACAAAATAGGAAAAAATGTCACGCGCGCAATGTCAAAAAATGACGAATCACACACGTTTTCTCAAGCTCGTTATCTCAATCATTACTATATTAGCTAGCACCTTTGAATTCAATTGTTTACAATTCCAGTTAGGACAAAAATGCAAAGTACACAGTAAACAATTACACTCCAACTACCTTTTTCATCCCCTTTCCTTTTAAAGCGTTTGAAGTTAGCATAGAACTTGAACAAGTGGAGTTAAAACATTTCATCATTTTAATTGTGAACTTGGCCTAGCAAGAAAACGAATGTTTCGTCACAACATATTTATATGCTTGATTTCATTGTTGAGCACATGAGGTGGCTTGTGTCATATAGTAAAAAAAATGTTTTATATAATCTCTGCATAAGGTGCAAGGGGTCGATTATATAAACTAACATATATATGTAGACATCTATCAACTCTCTGGTGTCTCTCATTTTGTGCAAATTACAGAGAGCAATGGTGATGATGAATTCTTGTGTGGTGTGTGCATTGTCGTTGTGTTCAAAAGCCGCTCTACAAACCACCACCGTCGCACTTTGATCAACTTGCCAAATAATGGCATCGTTAATGACATAGTTGCTCATGCAACTGTTATTAATAAATATGTGCTTGCATTCATGGTCATAATGATTTCTCTCTGTGTTTGTCTACGCACTCCTTCATCTTCTCCTTTTTAATAATGATTTTACGTTTAGTCTCTACAAACGACTGTCTAGTTCTGGTGATGACGGTGAGAAGTCGTTTTCGGCAACTTTGAGGATGTATAATGGCATTCATTAAAACTTTGAGTTTCTGTATCGTTCTCATTTGGTGACTAAAACGTAATCATCAAGTCACCAGGGAGAGCAGACGATGCAAATGCTGAATCCTGACACAAAATGACATGTTTTTTAGGATGAAACTTTGTGTTGTATAATTTTCTCTAGAAAAGGAGTCATCCTCTAGTTTTGCTTAGGAGAATTGGGTTTAATGACGCTATGAAAATGGCTTGAATGGAATTTGATGATTATTGTGCATCCGTTTTGATTTTGAATAGTTTATAATTATTCAGCCATGTTATCTTCCATGTAATCTGCTGACGTGGGTTTGTTCTTTTGCCATTTTTTTATTGGGAGCACACCAACTTCTCTACACATGTGTTGATGTTGAGCCTCCCCTTTTATCTTCCTTTGGGGAGGATTGTGTTGACAAACTTTTTAGCATACTTAATGGAAAAGGGAATCAAGTGGCTTTTGTTTGTGAGTATAATTTTGTGTGCATTTAGAGCAAACATACATACTTACAAACACTTTAATCACAAAAGGACTACAAAGAGTGCAATTAATGTGAGTTTTTGTGTTTGTGGTTAATTGGCAGTAATGGTAATTTATCCAGATGGTAATGAGCATCCCTTGTGGGTTTTTCTCATTAAGAAAGCATCCTATCGGGGATACTTACTGGTTTACGTATTGTCGTAAAAAATATGGATGGTGTGTGTTGAGCGTGAAGGTGGAATGCAAAAATAAGAAAATGTTGGGTATTTTATTGCTATAACTTTGCAGTAGCTTTCCTTACAAGTTGTTAAGAGGATGAGGAAGATGTACAAACTAAATATTCATTTTCTTCTTGACATGACCATGAGCATAAGGATTGGAGAGCTTGTTCATTAACTAGAAAATGAAATAAATTACTTTGAGCTTGTGTATGTACCACCTTTATAAAATCCCTAGGATTGCATGCTCACCTCAGAGGATATGAATAGAAGCCCAATTAATCCTGTAAAATATGTGTGGATTTTTAGACTCTTATTCACTTTCGGGGTGGAAAAGTAGAGCAAAGTTTTTTTTATCGAGAAGAATATTATGCTAATGAGAAAAGGATTGGAAAGGGTAATGAGGAAACTTGGAATTAGGGCTAAAACGGTAAAAGCATAAAACAACTCTTGTGGATGACCTCCTTCCTTTTGATCTAACTTTAAAAATCCTCTAATGAGGAAAATAATGCGGAAGGAGAGTATAAAATAAGATGAGATTGAAGATGAATGAAAAGCCTAATGTAAAATGACATTTTCACTTGATTTTATTGAGTTGTTAAACTAATTATGTTTCAATTAGCAGACTCTGTAGCACTACTCAGCACAGGGGCTTCCTACCGGGGGAAATATCTTGGACCTTTAACATCCCGCAAGCATAGTGTAAGCGGACACGTGTACGCCGTCGATTCGAGAACTCTCCACCTTCAAAACTTCAACTATGACGGAACCGGACCAGGTAAAGCTGATTTTTAAATTAAACTTATATGCTTAATACAAGTAACAAAGTTTATTGTAAAAGAAGGAAAAAAATGTTAAAAATATTCTCTTAATCTCTAGAGCATTTACAAGTTTGAGACTAGCTAAATATAAAAACGAATATAAATGTGCGTCATGTCGGAGAGAAACAAAGTTTAGCTCGGAAAGTAGCTGTATTAACCTTTAGTTTTTGAATTACAAGTTGGAAGCTGAGAAATAAATACTTTACATGGAGCAAAAGCACCATTCTGCACACAACAAGCATTTTCTAGAAAGCATTTCCTCGGGAATATTTTTTCCAGTGTTGAGCAATGTGCAAATATCATGTTGAAAGTTTTCCAGTTGAAAGGAATTAATTTCATCTAAACTTAAGAGGGAAAAAGTTTTGCTCGTGAAATTGGATTTTCTATAGTAAAAGGGTGCTCCTTGTCTTTTGTAGAGAATCATTGGAATGCAAATAGACTCTGAAAAAAAAATTAACATTTTATAAGCTTCTCTCACTTCAAAATAATATGGCTCATATGTTAAACAAGTTCAAAATAAATGGGGAACATTTCATGCAAATTTTTCTCTAAATAATCTCCTAGACTTGGGTGAATTGAGAAAGGACACACGTGAGAGTGTATTTCCTTCCGTTTTTAGCGTATTTAAGCTTATTTTTTAAAGTGTGAGAATGAAGTAAGACATTTCAAGGAAAAATTAGGGTGGAATGATGAATTAAATTATTCCATTTCGTTTCACCCTTGTCGAATTCGATTAGACTCAAGTCTCATTTCCACTGTCGGAATCCCTTCAAGATTTTCATAAAGCTTTCTCGAGAACAATTAACGACATGAGAGAGATTTAAAGGGAGGACGGATTAGCAAGTCTTTATAGAGCGGAAATTTTTCATTAACTAGCTTTCAAAAAGAATCCATATATGAGGAAAATGAATAGGTTAGAATTATAAATGCAAAGATTTGCGTACATGGAAAGCATATCTTTTCCAGAAATCTCTTTAGTCTCATTTCCCTTCTAAATATTTCAATGGTAAACAAAATGAAAAAGAAGGAAAAAATCTCAAGATAAATGAGCTGTCTCCTGACGTTAAAAGCAAGGCGAGTCAAGCTTGTTAAATTCTGGAAAAGTCTATGAATATATTTTCCCTGAATTCATCCAAATTTTCATCTGCCACTTTCCCTCCTCCTTTCTCGACATTCCTTCCAATTTAAATTAATATGTTTGTGTGGCTCTGTCACATAAAGGGAGACAAAGTGAATGTGTCACTGGAGGAATGAAGATGTGTCCCGTTATTGAGCAACACTTTTCCCTATATATACACAGAGCTTGTGCATGTGTGTAAAGAAAACATGTCATTTTCTCCTGTCTTGATCTCCTTTTACACTTTAAAACTTTCCTTGAGGGATAAATGCATGCTTCATGGATCATTCTAATTTTCCATAAAAAAGTTTTTCCTCGCAGTGGTTGCTATTTCCCTGTGAATGTGATAGGATTCCCGGGAAATATTAGTGTTAACTGGATGATAACGGTACACACGGAACTGTCAAGCCTTGAGGCAACTCATCACTTCCCTATCAGAGGAAAAGTGAAAGAGACAGATGTGATATGTTCATGTATGTGTGAGGATGAGCCACCTCAGCGAAAATCACTCCACTCAAAAATACCACATTGCTGGGTTGTCGACAACGTGAGGAAAACTAGTATAGATTTTTTTTGAGGAAAAATGAACAAGAGAGGAAATACTTTCCTCCGTCTTCTCTCTCTCTTCCTCATCCTTGCTTAAGTGGATATTATAGGTGGATGAGTGGAAAACTGGAGGAAAAGGAGAGCAAGGTTTTTTGATGCTTCGTACAACTTATATGAATTGTGTGATTCGTGACATGCATGTAAATTTCTTCTTCAGGGGGAAAAAATTTCACGGGTCGACAGGCTCTCGAGTCGATTACTCTTTTGAATCCCGTTTCTCCTCCTTTCTCCCACCTTTCCTTCTCCTTTGCTCCAATTCTCCAAAAGAAAATCCTTCATCATCAGCTATTCATATTCACCGAGATGCTCCCTTCTTACGAAACTTGTTTTTTACGCGAAAATTTTTACTTCAGTCTGAATACCCAAATAGGAATAGAACATTTTCCTTTCGTTTGCTGTTCAATCCAAATATGTAGAATACTTCCTGACAAAAATGTCGTTTTTTTGATTGAGGAATTCCTTTTCAATTTTTTTCCCAGATGATTCTGAAAAATGTATAAATATACTCATACGTCTTTAGTTTCTCTACATTTTTCACTAACGAATCCTACACATCTTTTTTATCAACTACCCCATAAAATAAATGAGTATAAGTGAAGAAAATGAAAAAAGAAAAAAAATTGTAAAACAGACAAAAACCCTCATTCACAGTTTGTTTGAATGTTCTCTTTCCCTCTTTATTATTACTCCAGGAGGTTCTTTTTTTCCCATGAAAAATGAAAGCGGTCGTGGTGAAGGTGTGCACGCATGAGATGAATGCTTTCTGGAAAAAAAGATGAAGACAATGTAAAAGAAAAGGGAACCCTTGTAGAAAAAAAATCTTCTATTATTATTATCCTCTACGTATACATATATCTTCTTGATCCATATTGTGGAGAAAGTTTCTCCACACAGTTTGGGTTGATTATCCTCCTGTCATTGTATGTTTGCTTAGTGGGAAGTAGGCAACAAAAGAGGAGAGAGCAGAAGGGGATTTTTTTTTTCAAAAAAAAGAGCAGTCAACGAAAAATGAAGAAGAGGGTTGTGGAAAAAAAGAGGAAATAACCATACATGCAAAAAATATGTGTATAATATTTCCACACATAATATAAAAATATACTGTTAATACACTTTTAGCTCGTTTCTCCCTAAAAAATAGAATCTTTGTATCAGACAATGGCTAAGATTTTTTCTCCCATATATCACAAATATATCCACTGATACAAAAGACGGATAAAGATGGTTTTTGCTTGTGAAGCAGTTTCCTACTTCCTTTCTTCTTCCATGACATAGCATCAACATGCAACCCTTTTTGGAGAAAGAGGGGCTGTGAAAAAAATACAAGTCTGTCCACGCATACAACGGATACAACCGAAAAGGATATTTTTTTATATTGAAGTTATTTTTACTTACAATCTAGTGGTATCACCCTGTTGGCATTTTCTCTTTCACAAGAAAGGGAAATTCAGAAAGATAACGAATGAAAAAAGGCAAACACTATCGTGGTACTTTTTTGAGGAAGAAAATGCGAACAGAATTTTGGTATGATTTTTTTTGTATTTTCTGATTGCAGATGCATTCTTCTGGGTTGGTTTTACCGAGCATCCAAGTCCTCAAGGCATTATTGTGCCGAATGAGCGTGGAACGTGAGTTTACTAACTTTTTATTGTTATTTCTATGATGAAAAAATATATTTTTTTTGGCTATAGTGGCAGCAACCATGATGAGAGTAAGAATGTGCTTGCATGTGTGATCTTGATTATTCTCAGGAGAAAAGCTGGGTTTTTCACAAGACGAGAAAAATTTGCTCCATGTCACATTTTCCCTTTTACATGCATATCACGTCTTTTTCCAATGAACATGGAGGTAGAGACTCCTTAAGAATATTTAATATTGATCACACAGTCCACGTTTACTCTAACTAGCACGCTACATTTTTCCCTCTTGTGTCACCTGAGATAACATGACGTGGCGTGATTAGTTTTGGAGTTTTTTTTAGGAAAAATGAATTTATCTCTAATGTTGCTATCAATGTCAGGCTTATCGTGAAAATGTGTAATTATTATTTATCAACTTTTATTTTTTTCATCACACAGCAAGGAAGTCTTGACAGGTTATAACAGGGCTGACCTCACAATTTCCCTCCCAGATGGACTTACCCTTAGAGATATCAAGTGGTTTGGTGTTTGGTGTCGAGCATACGAAGTAAGTTTCCTTCCGATATGATAAGAACGTTTCCACATGATACATTTTTTCGTATTTATCTTCATAATTACTTATAAATGCTCACCTTGGTGGGAATGAAATGGGGAGATAGACACGTGAAAAATTTGTAAATACGATAACGTCAACAAGGGTGATTAGTGTCGTGTCGACAGAGCATAGATCATTTCATGATGATAATGATTCAGCTAATGATTGATATCAGGAGAGAAAAAGTACAAATAGCAGATATGACTACAAGTTTTTGAAGTGCGTGACGACCTTTGAAATGTCAGCACGATGTGTGATGCGACGAGATGAGGAGGCACTTTTAATGACCTACATCTAACGCTTAAAGATTACAAAGATAATTTGTGACGAGAGTATGTAATCTCTTACGTGGGTGATTTGATCTTTGAGCATAGTTTTTTCTCTTCTATAGACAAAAAAAGAAGATATATTTAGGTACTATAGAGGGAAAGAATTGAAATGATTGATAGCATCAATGTCTGTAATAGCTTGGATGGCAATTAGTACGTACTTAAGTGAGTCACTAAATTCCTTCTTGGAAAAAGGGTGACAGCTAGAGTAGAGTTGAGTTTTTGTTTTTCATCATGGGAATACAGATTAAATAAAAGTGATATTCAAGGTGGTCTTTCCTCTGAAGAGGTCGTAATGTCACATTTTATGAGATATTTGAGAGGAGGGGAATGAAATGAACAATGGGGATTTTTTTCAAAGGAGGAGGATTCTTTAGAAAAGGGAACATCAATTTAAATAGTCTCAAGGTGAGTGATGGTTTGTTTGAAATGAATGGAGAATATAAAAGACTACAAGAATTGTATTAGTTTATAGATGATTGAAAGGGGGAGGGTATATTTAAGAGATAAAAATGGTCCTCAGTCAAATCCAATGTCAAAATAGATTTCGTCAAAGGGGAAAGACATTGTGTAAGATGGATGACTTGGTTGATTTGACTAAAAAGAATGGATAGCTTTGAAAACAATGGAAGAGAGAGAGAGAGAGAGAAAAGGAGTGTAAGGTTTTGTTGGAGGTTGATATAGCGGATTTTCCTTTCAGGTCAACTTTGGAGACTTGTATATCCCACCAAACTTCGATTATCCTCAGCCCCATGTTATCGGCTCGATTTTAGGACAAGGGGTCTCCTCAGGGCCGATTGTTGTTGTTGACGCGCAAACCATTCTTGTTCCCGACTTCACTTATGATGGACAAGCACCAGGTTTAAAAATAAAATAAAATTGAAAAATGGAATGAGTTTTTTTTTGGGGGGGGAGGGAAGGGAAGAGATTGAAAATGAAAAGTGTAAATGGGATTATTTATTTTTCAGATTTGCACTTCTGGGTAGGACGTGGCGCCCCAGGTCCGGATGGCATCCGCGTTCCAGATGAAACTGGAGGGGATGCTGCTTTAGCAAGAGCGGACAAAAAGACACTTGTGCTAAGTCTTCCAGGAGATTTGACAGTTTTTGATATTGACTATTTCGGAGTTTGGTCTCGTCTCTATAATATTGACTACGGGCATGTGAGAATTCAACCAGGGCTTAACGTTCCTCCATCCCTTCGTATGCTTGGAATCAGTCCACAAGTAAGAATTTGCTCGTGATCCCAAGGCGATTTCACTTTGACACAAATTTTGCATCAATTTACATAAAAAATGCAACCAAACCGTGAAAACCTCTTAAAAACCTCTTCTACCTTATCTTTTTTCTTCCTCTCTGGAGCATTTTTTCTCCAGGGAATATTTTCCCTCGAAAAAAAATCTTTATTTTTTCTCACGTATTTTTTTAATGCATTCTCTAAACTTGATCCTCTTCCAGTCTTCTTTCCACTGTCAATCTTTTTTTATTTATTTTACAAAATTTTCAGGTTTTGGTAACCCCAGCTCCTTACCTCTCCACTACTGCTGCTGCCTACCATCATCCCCAACCTAGTGCATATGCATATGACACAAATGCCCTACTTCACCCCAGCGTCGCCCCAGCGACTTATATACAAAGCCATGCAGCAACAACTGCAATTGCTCCACTTGCTCAAGCCATCCCTCAACAGCACTTCTTTCACATTGTCGCTTCACAAAAACCAGTTGTTCACCAGCAACCTCACGCTCTCCATTACAACACACTTGGAGGAGCAGCAACTTCAGGGAACCTTATCACGTACTCAAGCCCCACTTACGCTGCACCACTCCACAATAACCATATTCAAGACGGAGTCATTTACAGCGCCCCTCTCACTGCTGCAGTGACTACAACGCTGAGTGGTAGCAGTGGAACAGGAGGCTATCACACTATTGGCTCCAATGGATATAGCACATTTACCCTCAGAACCAGCAAAGGTGCTGCTACTGCTGCGGCTTTATACTAATTGTAAAATAAATGTGACATTTTACTGTCACCAAAGAGTGTTTTGTCAGTTGTGAAGGAGATGGAACCAATTGATAAAATTATTCTTATTAATTTAGAGAGAACAAATGTAACAAATAATTTAACGTACATTTTTATTTCCTCTATATTATTTTACATATTATGCAATCATTTGCCATATATATATATATATAAATGAATATGTATACCTACAAAGGAATATAATATAGGGGTGTTCCAATAGATCCGGTCTATCTTTCATGCGTGTCTACACAACACTGGTGGTATTTATTTTACTTTGAGCTTTAGATTATTAATCCCCGCAATTTCAAGTGCATGAAA
>JAHZNA010004201.1:0-15528 GCA_027743935.1 Sinodicranocentrus sp. ZH6
GTTGCACTTAAAACTTAAAAGGTAAACAATAACCAACCATAAATCAATTACCAATGTCTACAATCCTTCCCTCTAAAGAAGAAAGTAAGTACAGTTGATGATAAAAGTTATTCTTATTACATAAAAAGCGAGTGAAAATTTAAAAAGGAACAGTAAGTGACAGTGTTATTTTGTTTAGCAGTAAGTTACTCAGCAGATGTAATAGCAACAAAATGATTTTTTAGTAAATATGCATTTGTACTTGTGTACACAGCAGACACACTGCTTCTGTACAAATTATTATAAAAACGTTCTGACAATAAGCTAAAACATGGTAGGAGTGTAGGACAGGACTACTATATAGACTCCTCTTGCTCTTGTGACTTGTGAGACGAAACCAACCCAAGCAAGAAACGTTTTCGATATAATCTCGTCTTGGTGGATACGATCATACGATACGTTAATCGTCAAGCCGGAGCCAAAATATCATTTCTAGTTTTTAAATGTGAAAACCTCCAAACGAGTCGAAGTTAACACACGCGGCTAGGACAGGCGACTATTACCATTACCAATTACCATTCGATTTTTCTCCTCGAGATCTTTCGACCAGCTACCTACCAAGTCATTGAAAGGGGTGCATTTGGAAAATTTAACCTAATGGACCAGTCAAAATCTTAGTTTAAGAAAACTGGTTGCTCCTTCTAGTAACTTACCTCTTAATCCACAGTAACAGACAACAAGCAAGGACACATTCAGTATAAAAATCCGACCCTTACCAACTAAATTTTCAAAAAAATTCAAACGCTGAATGTGTAATGTAACAATGTGTATCAACAAACTCCGTCCTTAACGCAGGCAGGTTCACTTGTATTGTGCACTGAAGACGCACAGTTCCAGCTCTAGTATGATTGTCAGTCTCACACTCACATGTTGTGTGACTTCTAGAAGAACTGCGTGTGTAGCTGCACGTTTCTTTTAGAAAATACGGAAGAGCTTTTATCCTTCTATTGACTATGCATCAACCAACAAAGCACATTACTAGTATATGGGAGGTGAGTATAGAGTATAGTATAATGCACATGCACCCGGGTGCACGCACACTGTTTCCTGCTTCTGCAATCTTCAAGACTAGAACTCATATGAAAAAGGAAAGTGCAGCAGATACATTGTTGATGCTTTAAAAATGCTTTCACTTGTACATTGTACAGCATTACCCTGAAAATTCATATAGAAATGCCGGGCTGTTGTAAGAGCAGTGGTATGTTTACCCAAGTGTTTTGAAGGTATCGATGTAGTAGTGATGTGATAGCGTGTAGAGAATCATTTTATCATTGTCGAATTTTCATAAACAAGTGACAAGGGATTAAAGTTTGCTGAAGTCACATTAAAATATCCAAAATGACATACGTCACAGGTAACTATGTGAGGTTGCCAATTTTCCATGTATATTTCCCCACGACTTTGCCCCAAGTGTTGGATTCATTTCTGAAAGAGAATGAGGTTGACGAATGTTTACTTCTTGGACATGTGGATGTCGAGCTTGAAACACCGGTGAAGCGAGAGAAAGGTAATGACTCTCAGACAACGTCCAGATCCGCAGATGGCAAAGAAAAATCGATGTTTTCTGTTGTAAACAAAACTGCATATCCTGCAAGCTCAGGTGCTAAAACTAGGAGTAAGTCTAGATCCAAATCGAGGAGTAAAGATAAGCAAAAATCATCAACTGAGGGTTCCATTAGCAGCGTTGGAGAGAGTTCATCACAGCAAAATTACGTCAACGTTGTACCTCCTGTAATAGTATATTCTGTTAGTATCGTTGGGATAACTTCCCGACTTGAAGATGTGTCCAGCAACTGTGGAGTGCAAGTTGTTGGAAAACTTGTTGCTGGGCGCAGTGGGGTTAATGTTAAGCGAGTTTGCAATCCTATGCTTAATATCACACTGCTTCGCCAACCTGGTGAATCTCCTCGTATCTTTGTGGAAACAGCTTTATGGAATGATACGCTATTTCACCCGAATCCAGATCATTTGATCATGTTTGACTACGATCCAACCGAATTTCAGCAATGGAAAGTGCCACAAGGTTACCCTTTGGGGCTGCCGAAGATCGTCCTTGATGGAATTTCAATGTTTCAGCCAGAAAATAGTGAAGAGTTCAACTTTACACCTGCGTTCATGAAAGTAGATCAAGATTACCAAGATCTAAATGCATGTGGAAGCCCACCAGGCTATATTAAATCAAATCCTGTTTTGAATTTTATGTTTAGAAGAAGCTCGGGTCTTCAACAGATCTTTCATAAACTTTCCATTCTAGTTGAATCCACGCTTGGAAATTATGCTATGCTCCCGACTCTAAACTTTTTTCTTTTAATCATAGTGGACTCTATGATTGGTTATGTGATAACTAGTTATCTTGTACAACTTCCGAGCATGCTTAGTTTACTTCATGTAACAGTGGATGAAATGCTGGCTAAACTGAACCATTTATTGAGGTGGCTTCGCGGAGCTCCTGCTGGACTCAAACTGAATCCAAACTTGAACTCATTGTATTGGCGTTTCTTCTCGTATCATATTCACTTATGGGCTAATTATATTGGTATTTTGGAACCAATCTTCGCTATAATGTTGAACACTATACAATATTATGGCTATCTTGGAGCAACCATTCAGATTAGTTTCATCAAGGATTTATTTAGTTTAGCAACTTTTCACGTCTATTGCTTGTATATTTACGCAACAAGGTTTGTCATTTTAAAACGTATACAAATATATACACATGAACTTGCAGTCTAAAAAAGGGATGCGAATATAAACTATTTTGACCAGTAACGGCTGTTCTGTTTTACTAGGTTATATTCTTTGCAAATCACTGCAATTAAAGCACTGTGTCGTGTTTTCTTCGGAAGAAAGTACAACCCTCTCCGGAACCGTATTGACCATGTTAAGCTTACTACAGTGGAACTATTTCTTAGCTCCTTCGGATTCGTTCTTTTAATATTTCTGTTCCCAACAACCATGGTTTATTATGCTGGCTTTGTTTGCGTAAGTAAAATTTTATTTTTATGCTCTAAACTGGCTGTCCTCATTACTCGGCATGTATAATGTAATGAATGTAATGTACTTAAAGCGCTGTATGGCTTTTGTTTTAGCTCCGTGTTCCCGTGCTGCTCGTTGAACGGACTTTACAGTATCTAGTGTCTACATTCAATATTCTTCCTTTTGTATCGTGGGGCCTTGTCTATCTCTCATCACCTCGTGTCGCTGATGAAATCTATTTACTTCCAAGGCTGGATAAATCAACGGGCGCTCTAACGTTTCGTGTTTGTCTAAGAAGTACAAGAACTTTACTAAAAGTACCTGACTTTGGAAAAGCAGTAAATGTGCTGGTTGGCGCTGTTACTGACGGCAAAGTTTTGAAGGAATAAAAAGTAAATGTAAAATTATGTTGCGTGAAAGGTAGACATACATAGTCATGTTTTATAAGTCTGATATGACCGGTATAAAAGTAACAGCGTAAAGTCAAAAGGGCAACTCTTAACACAAAATTTTGGAAGCCTGGAAAAGTGTTTCTCTGGACAATTTTCATTAGATGTATGAGGTAGGGAAAAGAATGGGAAAAGCATTGATAATTGTCGTCGTTAAGGTTATTATAGTTGTATTGCTATCCTTTTTTCGCGCACGAAAAAAATTCCCATCTTGCCAAAATCTTTGCCAGGTTGCTAACGTAACTTGCTCATAATTGATATCCACGAGGTAATATAGACAGAGGCACAGAAGAGATCTAAAGTTACATTTCGCATGTTGCATTACCGTGTCCAACTCGTTTTTCGTTTAGTTCATGCATCACGAAATAAAGTGTCAGTTTCTCAAAAAAAGTAGATATTTATCTCTTCGATAAGCAGATAAAGGAGGTAAAATTTGTCCTTACCCCCAACTCTTCAGTTATACAATGGAGTCAGCCAACGTTTCTGACGAGAATAATATAAACCTAGTACAGATGCCTTCCCTGTACACGCCTACCTGTGTTTCACAGTCTACCTTAAATGGTGCGTGCACAGGAGCCACGCAAAACCTTCCAGAGTCTGTTCCTCCAGAACCAACAATTCCCGGGCCTGCAACAAATCAAGGATTACAAATTGTAACTAGAAAGCGTTCCAGCTTGAATGCCGGTTTCATGTCTTCCTCTATTACGCCCCCGGACAACACTGTTTCAGAGAGAACACAACCACCAAAGAAGAAAAAGAAGTACACCCCTAAACCCAAAAATCCGACTGCTGAGAAACCGAAGATAGCATCGTCCGGAAATTCAAAATCTAAGTCTAAGAAGGGCTCAACCATCACTAAAACTAAGAAGGGCAAACCTGCAGCAGAAATGCCTGCACCATCTGAGCCAGCTCAAAATGGTTTCGAACAGAACCTGTCACCACCATCAGTGCCACCCTTGAAGCTTCAGCTACCAAAACTTACTAAAATTCCAGTAGTAATTCCAATTCCTGCTCCAGACCCGTTGCCAACAAATATGTGCATTAAAGTAGAACCACAAGATTTCGACAATGATGACCAATCTGAAGCGGCTGAAAATGTATTACAAGATCCTGAAACTCCTGGTACGTCTAGTGGAAAACCATCTAGGAAGAAGAAAAGTAAAGGAAGAAATGGTAACATCTACATAGGCGTCTTTAACCGTATCGAATGGATGAAGTTGCAAAATGAATTTGGATTTCAAAGTGTTAATAACTTTGGAACATTCGTCCTGCAAACTATGAGAAAAATTCATGGGTAAGTAAAATTCAAGGTATATAATATCGGTATCAGTATGCCCATTGCCCTGAAGAATAAAGTTTACCGTAATCCGTAATTTAATTCATTAAAACTTTCGAATTATTTAGGGACATTGACTTCTGGTGTGATCTGGCAAAAGCCAGTGGCGTTTACTCTGAACTAGACAAGTATGTTTGGAAAAATGGGTTTCCTCATGCTGTCAATTTGGAAGGTCAAAACTTTATACCACCAGACGTTGAGCTTACCGACGACCAAAGGGACGAAGTTATCGAGATGGCGAAAGACATGTGGGAACAAAGACTTCAGCAGCTGCAGTTGCAACAGGAATCTGGGTTAAATGAAGGTGGAAGTGGAGCTGCTGTAATTACAATTCCTGAAGAGGGTGAAGAAGATGAAGAAGAGGAAGGTGAAGGCGCAGGACTTGAGAAATATCTGGAGAACATGGCGAATGGGCAGTTGCCTCAGAGTAGAGATGTACAAGATGAGCCTCTCTCGGCTGACCAGGTCAACATGATTTGGGACCAGCAGATGAGCAACGTCCAGAACATGGAAAGCTTTGGTAAACTCTTCTCTTACATCAACAGCATTGATGAAGTTGATCAGCAGGTACAAGATGAAGACCAGGATCCAAATATAACTGAAAATGATAACGATTTGAAGGAGGAGGCAAATGCAGGTGGTTTAGTGGAAGATGTAGGTGGCATGGAAAATGATTCAATTGTGAAGGCTCAGGATATGTGGGAGGCTGTCAATGTCAGTGAATTGATTGAAAATGTGTCCGATTTAAAGGAAAATAACTAAATCAATGTGAAGCAGCAAATCCAAGACTGGGAAATATTTCATCACTTGTTTATTTGTAATTAATATAGGTAGGTACGCATGCTTTAATAAGTTCTAGTATTCTTCTTGTTTCCGTAAGCCCATAAATCCAAATTATTCACATATCACTTAACGTTGAATTAGTTTGATGTTACTCGTTAATGTATTTTTGTATTAAATGTGTTTCAATAAAAAAAAAAGTTTAAAACATAAACAAAATATGATTATTGTGATTCTTGGTTTTTTTGATGTTTTGATGTCGACAGTTTTATTATTTTATTCAATAAATGCTAGGGTAGATCCACATATGCATTCACATTAAAGATATAAGCTGAAGGAATACATAAAAAAGTACAATTATCATTTACATGCAATGCAGTAGTATTTAATTTTCAAAAACATTCTAAAATGTTAGCCGCTCATTTTCACGTATTCGATGGGATTTCACTGTCGACTGCCAAACATTCCCCAGCAGTTCTTTAGGAAGCTTCCATAAATTAAAGGGTTCACACACGAATTCGCTATCGCCATTATAAATAAGGCATCCTGCACTCTTGGATCTACTTCTTGTGCTCCTTTCCAGTCAAACATGTACCTGCACAAATGAAGAAAATGAATATAAGAATTGGCTTAGATTAAGATCTAGTTCTGGTTAGATGTGAGGAAAGACATCCTTCCTTCATACAAATCATGAAATCATATTAGGTATGCAATGTACATAAATATATATTCAGTCCTTAAATCTAACATCTAACACTTTTAATTTAATCAGACGTTTGAATGCAGATAGCTGACAGCGTGGCATTATGAGAGGAAAAACTAACGACGTAATGCATGGTACCTGAAATCATACGCCGTACTTCTAGATGGAATTCGTTGAAATATTGCACAATATGAGTTATGCAAGCTATGATCACAGAAGTCCACCAGACCAGCATTAGAACAAACCTTAATGATGCAATGCGTCTAGTCTAACCCTTCCTTTGCATGTCTTGGGGTGAAACTACTATCTTCCAAATACTATATATGGCTACCTCATAGTTGATTGCGTTGATTCTAAGCAAAAATTTCATACCTTACAAAAAAATCGTTGTATACTTTGCGAATTTCCGTTCATGTGTACTTTCTGCCCTGTACGTGTTCCATTTCCATTTCGTAAAGCTGAGGAGTTGTTAGTGTTATGTTCTTATGTTCTATCCCTAACTCAATCTTTATTTGCTGCAGCGTATATGACGGAATTCATAGTTATGATATGATAGATGTTTGATGAGGTTTCAATAACCATGATTTTGAGCTGTGGTTCAAGTTAAAAATTAAATTACGAATAACAAACGATGACAAGGGTTGTTACAAGAGTTCTATTTTTCGCTCTGGATATAGCCGAAATAGCGTTTTCACTTCTTCGCAGTACAACATGCGGTCTGGCAGCATAAGCTGACGTCTGAGATGCTATTGATAAGCGACAAGGTTCAGAGCGTTCCCCGCGATGTGGATTATGCTGGTAGACGCTTTTTGATAAAGACGTGGTCTCGTTTTGAGAACCATTATGAGTTTCACAATCAGAAGGAACTTCTATACTTTGGGGCATCATTGAAGTGCAACTCATTGGTTTAGTTTGTTTTTGACAACCACCTCTCTTAAATTTAAGAGTCTTGAGAGACAATGATGGAGGTTTCAAAGATTCTGGGAAATCACAGCTTTCCACACATTTCCCATTGGGGTTGTGAATTTGGGCTTGAAGCAGATTCGGTTCCTGGCGGTGGGTTTTTCGCATCAGTTTTACCAATATACTGGTGTAAGTAAATAGAATGACCATGAGTGGTATAAAGTACATGGCGGAAACAGAGAAAATACTGTAAATTCGAACGTCCCTCGTGCTTTGAAGAAGATTGTTAGTGTTAGTGACACATTGCTTGAAAGAGGGAAACTCCGGGTGGGATGCAATACTAAAGAGAACAATCTGAAATGAAAGTCAATAAAGATATACTTGATAAAATGAAGGGAGAAAAGTACTTTTGAATGAAAAACGTCATCATTATGAGTAAGCATTTGTCTAAAATAGACATGAAAGCAGTGTAAGTAAACTGATAACTCTGGAATTCATGCGAAAAACATAAACTTCATATAAAAAAGCTATTTTTGAATATTCACAGCCAGAACTTCCCAGCGTGAAATTCTAGAAATTCCACGGCCTTGTCCCATTTTTCTCGACTATGTATGTCATATAAGCGTTTTACCTGAGGAATAGAAAAGGTAGCGGAAGCTATCCAAGCTGTCCACAGCATCACTTTCACTCTGTGATGTCCTTTTCCCTTGAGCATCTCCAGCGGAAATAAAATAGCAAAAAATCTATCCAAACTCATACAAATTAAAACCATTGAGCTGAGGTAGAGCCCGAATGCTCTGAGAAACTGGCACAATTTGCACATCACATTACCCCCCATCCACTGTATTGTAATCCTCCAAAAGACTTCGATCGGTATCACTGTGCAGCACACAATCAAGTCGGCAATTGACAGGTGTAGAATTAACAGAGAGATCCTCGACTTTGACCGTTTGTACTGCTTTAGTACTGAAAACAAAACGGTCAGATTTCCTGTTGTGGCAATCAAGAAAACAAGACAGTGTGCTATTATGCAGTAATACGAGTTGTCTTGAATTTCCATAAGTTCTCTTAGCGTCTCTCCGGTTCGGTTCAATAATGCAGTACTACTCCAATCTGAATCAATTATACTTGTATTTGTACTGTTTGTAGAGGAGTCTAGTTTATACACAAGGGGATCCTCCATCCTTCCTTTGTAAATATTTTCGTGGAATAAGATAACATAATCTGGAAATCCAACCTGTTGTAGTAGGGAGTTATTCAATTAGGAGAAAGTGGGCACAAGCCTTAAGTACTTGAGATTCAACATCAAGTTGGAAACTGAGAACTGAGCAAAAGCTACTTCTTCATCTTGCTCCGTCTGATGCTAGATTTGAACTGCCTTCTTCGTGGTTGACGGCTGTAGCATATAAAAGTAGAATTTTTGTCCTTTCCTAGCGTCTTGCTTTAAGAATCTTAAGTAAAATCAGGTTGCATGTATTTTTCATGCCAGTTTCCAGACTCCAAAATACCTTGGACAAATATCCACATAACAATATTTCTCCTCGACTCGTAAGGTTTTATTTTGTTACAGGCAGACGCTACAGCGGGTGCTACAGTTGACAGTTGCTTCTCTTATGGAGTTGACATGTTCGCCTCACCGAATTTCCCCAGGAACGTACACTTTCATTATATGTATGCAATTGTAATGTAAATGCTTGGCTCTGTGTGAACGTTAATTTTTATTTCATGATCGTGAAATAATTTTTGAAGTAAGAATAAGAGAATACATTGCGGTTAAGTATTTCAAGAAATAAAAATAAAGTTTAGGTCTTTAGGTTACATAGGTTATGAATGGATCTGTTATATTATTTATAATTTGGTCTGCAACAATACAACAATAAATGAATAAAGTTAAACGTAGTGCTAGAAAATATGGTCATCATTCTATGATACAAGATGCAATCGTAGACATACGCATGCATAGATTTTTCCCAATTTTTACTTTAATTTGATCTGAAGTGGAAATAACTTTTCACGAATATTCACGATTGTATTCGTATGATAAGTATGTCAACTGTCAACTGGGTACACAGTCGAATCTCGAGGTAACTATTTTTATTAGGCCAACCATTACATCCACGCTCCTCCAGTCAATAATGTCACTTTAAACTGTTTTCTTAGGTCTTCAAAGGATTTATGTTTGCTCAAGAAATGAAGTAAAGATTCCTCAACTTTAATTTAGTGGGCAAACATGCAAACCGAAAGTTTACCTGAAAATTCAAATACTAGAATAGCTTGTCGATTCGGATGATGTCCTTGAGCGAGAATTTTTTTGCCATTTCCACATGCAAAATATGAATCTCAAAAAAACTTACGGATGTCTGCCTGGTTCATAAACATGTGCACATTCCATTTCTTTCATGGTGCATTGAAAGTGATATCTCTGATTTTTGAAAGGAAAACGAGTGGTTCCAACATCAAAGAGATATAATTCTAAATGAGTCCGTGGAAACTAGTTAAATTTTGCCTTCCACTTCTACCAAGAATCAGTCGTGATGTCGCTAATGATAATCTGGAAAGGCATATCATTTTTCAGTCATTTGTAGCTTGCTACAATTCTTCATACAGGACAACTGTCTATGTTTTATACATGTAATAATTATAATATATTTTGTAAGTATTTGCTAAAAAGACAATTCCTTGAAAATAACAACTTCCACTCTTTCCCCAACCATAATATCGTTGTGCCTTTGTGGTGAAGTTTTAGCACGGTGGAGCTTTCTCCGTATATTTCGCATCGATCCACCAACAAATATCTGCAATGAAATGCAACGCTTAGCTTGCTCAACTATGATGGATGGATCTACTGAAATGTTCCTGATTAAGTTTATGAATAGGGGTTATTTTCTTCCATTTAATTCACAGAACAATCCTTGGTTGTAATTTATCATCTAGTTTTAGTTTTTCAAGTTAGAGCCAATTAGAAAAATCGAATAATTTTGCAAGCGACTCCTCTTCCATTAAGTATTCATTAGTATTCCATGTATTCCATCGCTGCGCTGTCTCCATTAAGACATATTTTTTTATTTTATGACAAAACCCTTAATAACTTTTGAGGAACGAACGAACCACGCCAAAATAAAATGCACATAATAGAATCACTTAAGTAGTCTATCTCATAATTATTTTCATGTAGGTTAAGGTTCAAAAATGACAGTTGAAAATGTTTGCACTCCAGCCCAGGTATGTCAAAGCTTTCAGAACAAGTTGAGAAGCGTCTCGACTCATCCGCACTCATAATTAGCACTAATTAGAAAAGAAATGCAATTGACAATATTTGCTTTTAGGATTCTTGCAAGATACGTTATGCGTGCTATAATTTTCCACGAAAACTTTTAGACTTCAAACAGTCAGTCTCACATCCCTCATCACAACTCGCATATCACGAAATTATATTTGTTCCTGCCTGGAATGCAAATTCATTACGGAAATGGAGCTAAGGACGAAAAAGATAAATAATGAAGCAGCTGCGAGAAACAATGTCTGAATCCCAGGGGATTCCGTTGTTTCCTTTCTGTTTCTCAAAAGCGTTTGCTGTCTGAACAGACAGATCTAGGAAACAATTTGCAAACATAATATTCTCTTCTTACGTAAAAATCTCACAAAAAATGAAAAGATGTGGTGCTGCGATTTGTCTAACGCTCCCTGGTATTTTACTCGCTGTCATTTCAGCAGTTTTTGGGTGGTATTTGTTTCCAATTATAATTCATGGGGAAATCGTCAAGGTTCGAAGTAGACTTTTTGCGATTTGAAATAAAATGGTCTGCCTGCAAATTTGTTAGTAATATATTTTTCGTTTAGAATATAAGACTGATTGACGGATCTGATACATGGAACAAGTGGAAAGAAGCACCAATTCCTATATACCTAACCTTTTACATTCACCATGTGACAAACCCAGACGAAGTCGAAAATGGACTTAAGCCTACATTTCAAGAAAAAGGCCCTTATGCATATAGGTATCGTATTTGGAAAGACATTCCCATAAATATGTCCTTACAGTGCAGTGTAGATTGAGTATTTATACTCAAATAAGTCATAAGTAATTGCGGTATTTCCCAAATTCTATTTAATTTTAAGACAAAAGCGTCGCAAAGTGGATATTTCTCAGGAGCATGGATTGAATTTGGTCAAATATCGTGAACTGAAGACATTCTTTTTCGAGCCGACCCTTTCTGCAAATAACACAGAAAATGATTTAGTCAACGTTCCAAATATTCCTTTCATAGTACGCATAAAATGAGATTTGACTTGGAGTTGATTATTTTAGGCATTGGGAATAATTCTGTTATTTTTCGTTTCATACAGGGAGTACTCCACGCTGTACAAAAACAACTACCGATTGAATTTATAATTGGTTTGGTGGGTAATTTGGTACTACAAAATGAGACATTTATCAAACGAAATGTTCGCGTGGGTGAACTACTTTTTGAGGGATTTGATGTGACAAAGTATACCAACAGCCTGTTAAGCACTCGTCTCCCAAAAACATTTTCTGGGGGTCGGTTTGGTCTCTTCAAAGGGGTAAGTGTGTGCTTAATATAAATTCTCTGTCATTCATTTGTCTAGTTTATATTCGTGGTGTACAGAAAAATGGAACGGCAGGAGAAGAATGGCAAGTTTTCACGGGTTACGAAAATCCAGCCGACTTTGGCCGTGTGAAAACTTGGGATGGAAAATCGGAACTTCACTTTTGGCGAAGATTTAGTGAATGTGACAAAGTTAAGGGGACAGATGGAAGCATTTTCCAGCCATTTCTTACCAAACAGTCAGTAATTACTGTATACAGTGCAGACGTTTGCCGTTCCCTTTCACTAACATACAGCAATGACATGGAATATAGAGGGATTCCTGGTTTCCGGTTTAAACCTCCCGAGTGGTCATTTGCTGATGGAAGGGTTAATTCTGAAAATCAGTGTTTCTGTTTAGAGGAAAAACTTGACAACTGTCCACATGCAGGTGTTCTGCCTTTGGAAAGTTGTACAGATGGTAAGAGATTCGGATATGGAAATTATTTATGCATTTTATGTAAATTCTGAAACTGCTTGTGAAATGTTTCTGACGCTTTCACAGCTCCGGTTTGGAACTCCCCACCGTACTTCTTGCATTCTGATAGTCGCTACTTAGCCAAATCTGGGCTGCCTCCGCCAAATAAGGAGAAACATGAAACTTTCATCGACCTCGAGCCTGTAATAAAGATTAAATTGTAGTTATCTTCACCGTGTCATTGCATAATTGTATTTCTAATATAAACGTGACAATTAATAGTTTTGTAGTCATTCGGTTTTTAATATGAAAATATAGGCTACCGGTTTAATCCTTCGAGCTCACAAAAGGCTTCAGATCAGTATAGGAGTGAAACCCCACCGGAAAGTGAGAGCATTTACAAATCTCAACGCAGATCTAGATCTTTTTCCAATACTGTGGGCTGATGAAGTAAGCCCTTTGATTAAACGCATTTCACGTACAAAGTGCTACTTCAGAACTAAATGATTCCTAAATTCAAAACATTCTAATTTATATAGAGTGCCGAACTGGATGAAATTTTAGCTAATGATATCAAAGGAAAATTGCTAAATCCTCAGGAAGTCGTCAGCACTGCAAAATGGGCATTGCTGATTCTTGGTATCGTATTATTTTTTGTGGGATGTGGTGTCTTCACTGTAAAATATTTGATTAACTCGGACTTCACCGAAATTTCAGAAAAGATAAATATAAATAGTACAAAGTTGAGTAGCACTGGCAGCTTAGAGATACATATGTAGAATAATGATAATTCAGATTTAGAGAGATACTACACATATATTTGTGAAAAAATACTGCTATATAAAAAATATTATAACCTTTGCTTACATTTTCGTATTCCATATTTTCATTTATATTAGTGGACATCGCACTTTGCTATCTGATCTCAATCAATATTCTTTGTATATGCTACATAAATATAGATAAGTAGTGTTTGTTTATCTTTGCCTGTGTTATATAAAAAGTACGTAACAAGTTACTTTTATTGAGCAATGTCTTTTGTTGAGCAATAATGCATTTTCTCGGACTTATATAGCAAGCTTCCATAGTCCCGCATGGAGTTATGCTCTTAATTCTTACGAAATCTTTTACGAAAAATTCTAAGTAGTCGCTATTGAGTATACTGAACTTGTTCGAGCAAACACTTGCGAAAAGACATGCCAACTTTTGCTAGCAAATTCCGAATTCCATGAAACAAGTTACAAAAGTACAAGTCTCCGATCTTCTATCCAACTTTCTGAAGAGGTAGTCTCTCATTTCCCCATTGTCTTCAGTTTCTCCACGAAGCTCGCCCAGAGATCGTAATAAATGCCAAAAAGCAGTACACTTTGATGATTCATATTTCATACTATAATTGCTTCAAATAGAGCTCAAGCGATTTAAATGTGCTTGAATTTGCTTCTTAACTACTTCATAATTATTGTTTAATTCGATTACTGATCAGATAAAGTAGTGGCATGAAAATACATGCATGATAACATTTTCATTTATACTGCTTGCTGTATTTAGTTATCGGTACGCATTGATTATCTTTGCTTTCCCATAAATTATAAATGAATTTTCGCTTCGTGTGAAGTATAACCTACGGACTAGTTCAAATTTTGAATATAAGTAGACCAAGTATAAATTATTAATAGATTAATATAAATATGTAGTTTCTTCCTATATACTATTGCAGTTTGTAATTGCTCCATCAGAAATTGAAATTACCTATTCATAATTTATGACTTTATCTTTCCTGACAAGTACGTACTAAACTCATAATATTATCATGGTAAACATGTAATTGAAATTTTGTTACAACTCCAAAATAAATATTCAAAAATTTAACGCTGTTCAGTCGCAGGAAGGAAAGCAGTTATCATTAGTTTAACCAACTAAAAATTTAAATCACATTAAAGATTTAATAGCCACAAAATACATCCAGCTTGATTATTGACTCGTCCAATAGAAATGGCTGACCAAAACTTGATTGAAGGTTGCATACAACCGAAATTCAAAAGTGTGATCAAAGTGATCAAAACAATATACATTATTAAAAGAATTAACTGACGATGAGTTGATTGTCATAAGACCATTTCAAACTGATTAAAGTTTGAGCTTCCATTCAATCTTCAAATCCCATTTATCAACTAAAAGGTACCTGTTAACAGTGTTAACAACCAAAAATGCTAGTCTCCACAAACCTTCTTTTTGAAGTTATTTCGTATTGTGAAAATGGTAAACCGTTTCACTTTACTAAATCTCTAGTACCCATTCCATTCCAAATAGAAATTTCGAAGCATTCTCAAACCTTCAAATTTCATATGAACAAGGCCTATCATGTACACTGGCGAGGGCACCTTTTCATTCTTTCGTTATCGTCTGCTCTACTTTTTCTTCGTATGAATACTGACAGTTTCAGCGTTTTTGAAACTAGCTCAATGGCCTTTGTAGTTGGGATGAATTCCATGATGGCAATAACGACGTACTTATTCCACCTACATGGTTAGGACATTGCTAACTTCTTAAATGGGCTGCTGGAATTTGAAAAAGACACGTAGAGCAAGACATCAAAGGTATTCGTGAATTAGCCATTAATTACAAGATTATTAAGTGTTACACTGATTGGGTTACACTTTTGCAGAAAGAACTTTTTGGCTAGGAAAACCCTGAATGTCGCTTGGTCAAGAATGATACAAAGCTGTTTTTCATTGCTTTCATCGTGGATAGTCTCGCTTTTCCCCTGTCTATTGCATTTGTTCCAAATATGCCCCATGGAATTTCTTACCTTCGTATTTTACCGAAAATGGATTCCTCATTCATTTAAATGTTCACATTGAGGTAATACGAAGATGCTTCTTGGTTTGGAGTAATTACATATATTCGTGTATTGTTTAACTTTGGAATGATGAATACTGGAATCAATCTACTGGTCGCAAACTTTGCTCTAAAATGTGCGCTCGTAAACTTTCACAGGTACCGTTTCAAACTTAGTTATTATGGCTTATCAATATTGCTGATACACAGAAATATTTATATTTCAGGAGACTACGATTTACGTTAAAAAAAGAACTTCATCAAACTCGAACCATGTAATGCTTGTCACTAAATCATACCAAGAAATACAGATGATTTTATGCCAAAGCTACAGTGTCATACATAGTGGCTTTTTATAAAATTGAAAACGGAATCACGGTGAATTGTTAAGGAAAAATTCTTTTCTGGGCACACTCGTGATAGATAAGCGATATAACTACAGACACGTGTTTCGACCTTATGGGTCTCGTCAGTGCAGT
>JAHZNA010004202.1:0-10378 GCA_027743935.1 Sinodicranocentrus sp. ZH6
GGAGCGAAAGGAAGGGAAAAAGATTGAGAAGCTTACTAATGCTATTGTACACCAGAAGAGTGGATGGCGTGTACAGATTTTTTTGACACAGTTGTACATCTTCACCACTTGTCCCATCATCATCACTACCCTACCACAGGATCCTGTGAACACGTTATAATATACTCAGTCAATCTTTTAACTTGCCCTCTTACCTATATCCGAGAAAGCATCTAGGCGTATCGTTTAAGCTTCTATAATCAAAGGGAACAGCCTGGCACAATAAGTTCTGCTCAATATGACTGGTTACGTGAGTGAGAGGGTACTAATATTTCTCACTGATGTAATTTCTAATTGGAGCGTGACAAGATAATATTGATCTTCTCACAGACTTTCTCTAGCTTTCTCGTTCTCATTTTGGTTTCCCACATAATGCAAATGTGTCTTATACAATAAAAATGGATAAAATATGGGTTCGTAGGGGAATCTCAAAATGTTTTTCTGTATTTCACAGAAATTTATGGATATCTTATACAGTATGCGATTTTGGCCTTTCAAACTCCGATTCAGATTGCCTTTCTCTTAGATCCAAGCTCGTAAACACCATACCTGCTCTGTCTACATCTGTTCCACTTTCCCTCAATTTTCCCACTTCATGCAGTGATATACATCTCGTCAGATGTTTGTGTACCCTTAATCCCAAGAGTAACTGGACAGAAACCATTTCGTGTAGAAGTCTGTGTTTATCCACTTGATTTGATTTTCGTTTCAGTTTCCAAGAAAAATAATATTGGAAATTGAGTCTGTAACACTGACCAAACAATAATTACAAAATTATAAAGAATCAAAGCAATTCTCGAGTGAGTAGAGTTGCTGCATTCACTAAAGTAAATAATTTTGTTAGAAAGGGCCCATCCTGTGAAAAATATTTTCTTATAATTTTGTTAACCAGGAAAACAGAAGATTGACGATGAGGCTGAAACCAGACAGAGTTTCTCTGAACAGTGGAAAGTTATAAGTGATATAATGTAATTTATTTTATAATAGCCCTTGATAGAAGTTTCTCTTCCAGCAACAATATATAGGAGCTGGGTGATTTCATTACTTTCATTTTTATGAAAAGGCCACCGTATATATCCTAGACTAGTTATTGGACTAGAGGCAAGGAAGAAGAATGTTCCAACATGGCCAACTGTCAGAGAGTTCAGTTTCTTTGAAAAAAGACGAAAGAAGGATGATAGAATAATGGAAGAGGAAGCGGAGGAATGCATGTCTCGTCTTTTCCCATATAATATGGGCTTTGTGTAGGTCGAACAAATATTTTGTACGCATTTGAAAATTGAATAGAAAGCTTTTGTAGAGGTAAAAGGAGGATTCGTTCTTTGGTTCGTTTATGCTACATGTTTATCTCAGGACGCACATACAAAATACCTTTTCTCTTACATCTTACAAGGGAAGAACGGGGAGTTGAGGAAGGCTTGCTCTTGATGTGTAAAAAGGTAATATTATTTTCTTCGATGTCAGTTCATGTAGGTGTGTAGAGGGAGAGGAAAGTCGAGTGGTGGGAGGGATGTCAGAAAGATTCATTCATCCTTGTCATCAACTGCCCTTTTTGCCTCTTATGACCGTTGCACCTTTTCCTCAAGATTTATTCGACTTTCATTCCTTTGCTTTTTCTTCAAGAAAAGCATAATCGAATTGCTAGTGCTTTATCATGTCATCATGAAAGGATATCAAGTTAAGGAATCTAAACGAGAAAAGTGTAAAATTCTAGGACATTCAAATCTGATGGAGAAATGCGAATCTGGATGTAATACACTGTGAGAGTATGTCTTGATACTTTGAGAACCGTCTTAAACCCAAGGAATTATTCGGTTAGGCGAGCATTCGCATCGCACATTCAGTACATTGTGTTCTGGGGCGGCTCTACATTAGGAAGGGAATGTTTCTTTCACTCACTGTGTGTTTCCTTGTCTTCTCCTTTTTTATTGAAAGTAATCAAGAAGTTAATTCTACTGTGTAAAAAGGGATTTATGCCCAGATCTTGGGAGTTACGGCTTAATCATGAACATGTAGTGCTTTTACTAAAAATTTATTTATTTCTTGCCTCTAATGTGTTACGAAGTAAAAGTAAGTAATTACAAAGAGTTATGTACGTATACCCTAAATTGTCCATGAGAGTGAAACTATAATGAAAGTCCACATTTGTAAATTGGCAATTCACTTAAATCAACGTCACAAACAACTAGGCCAGTTTATCAATTATACAGATTACTGACCAACTAGCTAGACTATATTGAACGATGAACGACAAATCCAGACTTTGAATGATTGCAATTGCTGAAATTATTACGCTAAATATTTGTACTTCGTGCTTAGAAAGCTTACTAATGTGCTTACTCTCCTTGCCTTACGACAAACTGACAATCTTGCCTTGTTTAAAGTAAAACATAACAAAAGAGACCAGTCTACAAACAGCCTGTTTTATAGGAATACCGTCCGTCCAGCATTTGGTAAATACATTTTTTAGTACGTATTATAACCCGTTCAAATTTTCATATTTAAGCAGAGGACCATGTTCTCTCTGAATTTACTCAACTATAAACTCTAGACCAAATTTTCATTGAGGAAGGAAAGAAAATCCAACACAAGCCGGGGCAAGGCAGCTGTTAAAGTTGATTCTATATGCTTATTGCATGAGTAACTGTTAAAATCTCTCCATTTCGGCAGAACAAACCATAGAAAATGCAACGAGTATAAAGTTACACGCTTCAGCAGAGATTGCTGATGCATGGAATCACAACGACAGCAACATGCAGCCAACGACTTCCGAAAATGTGCAGAGAAAAATATGGATATATGAATATTACATGTATGTGTTTTTATGTCTACATGCGGCCAATAACGTATGTGAAAGTTATGCCCAGTTTGCTTGCCGACTTCTGCCCAGAACAACATTACCTCCATCACCAGACCATTTGCCTCTCATGAGAGAGACATTTTCGTGCTTGTTTCTAATAATTTACCGTTATTGTTGAAAAATAGTTGATCCTTTCTTCTCAACCGTAGATTTTTAAGTGTTCCCATATTTTGCACACTGTACAGCAGTAGTCAACACAAAACAAACGAAATTGTGAAAATCCTTTGACTTTTCTCCATGTCACCTGTCCCACCCGGTCTTTATGATTATTGCTGGGTTTACTTTAGGAGCGTTGTAGATGGCATACAAGCACAATTAGTGTTATAATTAGCTAATGAAATAAATGTCAGAGGAGGAAAATGGCACAAACAAGACTTTTCCTAAAATCATTCTACCTTTGGACAAGGAACAAGATCATTAAGTCAGAATTTATTGTAATTTTGTAAGGAGTAGAGAGGTTCTCAGATGAAAGGATATCATAAACTCTGAAAGCTTTATAATTATGTGTTCAACAAGGTTCACGCTCTAGTGTTCATTAAAAATATTCCTCACAGTGAAAAGAGTAATACCGAAAGAAGTAAACGAACGAAGCGAAAAGACGGAGAAAAAGGCCTTGAGGAGGAAATAGTGACTTGAGTGACTGAATAAGCACATGGGAAAGTCCCTGTCTGTGTTCCTCATTGTGTTGTTAGCATAACTAAAACAAGCCAATAGTCAAATGTTATAATATGTTGAAGGCTATGCTATAGGTAAAAGTTTTAACGATTTTGTAGTAATAATAATCATTGTTTGAAAAGGAAAGGAATGCTGAGATTGGAATTTTCATTTTTTTAAAAAAAGAAGAAGAGGCAAACCTTTTGAACTCCTTGCATGAAACAGTGCTTCAGCATGGCTGCTGCTTTACAAACTGTCTTCTCATTAAGACCACCCTCCCCGTCGATTGTTTTCTCTGAAAATTAAAAGAGCACATCAATTGAACAGAGTTCTCTCGTTAAATGGAAATAAAAGGAAGTAAAGGGTTTCCTTTGTGAGTTAGTGATGTAAAGATTAATTAAAACGACAACATTCATTACAACGTCAATAAAACATAACGAGGCAAGACTTGTAAGTGAAAGATTGAAGTTGACTCACTTGTCGACTCATAGCAATTTTGCCAAAGGCTGACCAGGTCTGCTTGTTTTTCTGGGGCAGCTTTCTTCATCAATTCTTCAAATGCTTTAATGTCAAGGGCTCCTTGGTCGTTTATCTGCAGACAAAAAGGTAACAAGTACGAGTTGTAGAAAGATTCTTAAGCTGAAGTTTATGTGTTTTTTTATAACATGACGATTCGACAAGAAAGCCTTTTACAATATGAAAAGGGCTTTTAACAGCTGTAACTTACAATTTTCATCTCGGTGAGCTTGCACTTGGCAAAGCACTGGATAAAAAAAGCAAGACAAATTCATTTAGCTCTGGATAAGTAATTCGTACTGATGGATGTAGGCTTAAATAGAACAAACCATAAAAAGGATTTACCTTATCGTCGAAGCCATTCTTCTCCACATCTTCGTGTTTTGGTAATTCGTCCAGGTTAAGCTTCTTTTTGCAAGTCTCCATCACAGTCATCGTTGCTTTCTTATCTTCTATGTTAAGCTTTTCCATGCAGGCGTCGCCAGGCCCTCCTGCCGCAATAATCTGACAGGAGTAGAGACAAAATAAGGAGACGACCAGGATTTTGTACGATTGGAAAGCCATTTTGAAAATGGAAATTTAGATTAAGTTATGGAAAGAAGGAAACACTGTTCTGGACGTTATCAGTTAGAAGCACACTGATATGTTTTAATTTGATGATTCAGGAATGAAATGACAATATTTCCAAATGACTGCGTTCCTTTTTATAGGACTTTTGGTGAGTGATGATATTAATTGAAATCATCCATTATCACTTGGCTTATACAATATAACGTAAAGATAGATTTTCAACAATTTTTTGTCGACTCATGGTGAGCAGGGAAAATAAGCCTCTTATGATTAGTCTAAGCAGTCTAGTTTGTGATTTAATTAAATCAATTTTTTTATTGTGCAACCCAACATGCGTAAGCATTCGAGCAATCTGTGTTCCTTGATTGCCTTTGTACTACTTTGTCATATACAAGGTACTCTTCAAAATCTGCATGCATTTTAGAATGATTAACCGACTTGACTGACTTTTAAAATTATAATCAGTATAGGAGTGACAAGTCGATGTTAGTACATGAAAAGAAAATGAAGGGCAACATAACATTGTCACCAATTATCAGTATCCGGGCAATATGATGCAGGTAAAAAGCGGCTGGCAATTTAATAAATATTTTTATTCGTAGTAAATACTTGAGCGTAAATCGAGTTATATTATTGTACAAATCATTACATATTTGGTATAAAGCTAAATGGCAAGGACATTCGTATTTAAGTAATTTTATTAGGAGTCACTCTGGCAAGTAGCTTGTGAATACCGATAAACAACTCTAATTGCGATAAGGAACGATTTTTTTCCATGAACTCCTCTAGAGTCGTTTCAAATATCGGTTTAATGAGATGTAGTTTAGAGTGACAAATAGCAGGGAATAAATGATGAAGTGGATGCTCTCCGAAGGTGGTGAGGATGGCGAATTCCGTTTTATGAATTTCATCGGCCTTCTCAACTGTGGCATCTAGTTGGCATAATCTACAGAGAGCAGGTGAAATTAAAGAGTGAGTGTCGAGGAGCAATAAAGGCTGTCAAATTATTATCTATTAATAGGTGGATGCTCGAATTCATGAAGCTTTCCATGAAAATTAAAGCAAGTAAAGTGGACTAATGGTTACTCTTTCATTTCAGTTTATGCCTAACCCAAAATCAGGATCTGTTCTAACAGGATCACCATCATGCCAGCAAGTTCCGTCAGCATGATGGGCTGCATTGATTCCAACAAGACCTACCCAATAGGATGCTACGAGCAAAACCACAACCCAGCAACGCACGCCTGCCTAAAATATTAAGTAATATTCGATTCAAGAAGATTCCATAACATTTCCTTTCATCATCATGATTGAAGCAACACAGAGTGGAATAAGTTTAAAGATCTACTTTCGCTACATATAGCCAAGACAAAAGGCACCGTCTTAATTACAAATGCTTCGTCAGCGTCACACAAAAGAATTCAAAGAATATATAACTTTAGACACACATACACAAGTTATATTATATAATATGTGTTATAGACGCTTCACACTTCGCGAATTAGGAATGTTGTCAACGTAAGGTACGTACCCAAACGGAAGGGGCGAAATAAATATACGTCAGCAGCTCCAGAAGAATGATAAAATTTTCCGGTCTTGGTTTGGTTTTACCAAGGTACCATAAATGAGCTCGTCTCAAACAGTCTCGTGGCATCATCACACAATAAATTAAGTGAGCATACACAGGAGAGCCATAGCGCTGGAAGAAATTCTTAGGTCGACTTGGAAGCATCTCGAGGAATGGCTCAAACACGGCGATTTCATAGTCCTTCAAGTTGGAAAAGAAAACGATTAATTTGTTTTTCTGGCAAACATGAAAAAGTTTTGTCATAAATTTTTAATCAGTTTCCATTTTCACAACTTTTCCTCGTGCGTTATAATCAAGGAAGTTGGTTTTTTCGCACTCCTATCTTACGCATACAAGATTTGTTTTTCCTTTCTCCTTGGAATGCTTGTTTAGGTTCACACAAGTGTCTGGCCTGCAGCAATGAAGAACTAACAAAACTATGATAACGTTAAAATACAAGAGCAACATACCAAAATAGTGTTGGGGAAGAGATGATGACTGAGTGCGTGTGTAACTCTCCACTCATACGAAGACCATGCGCTGAGATCAAAGTAATATCTTCGAAAATTGTCCCGAAGATGAAAGGAATTGTGAGCTGCAGTGGTGTTCATTCCGAGGACGAGCCCTGCTAAAATTGTTATTCCAAGAGATTCGCTCCACGCTCCAATTATGGAGAAAATTATGAAACCGATGGCAAGAGCATCTTGCGTCAGTAAAATCCTTTGGCTTGCGTTTGTTCCATGTTCCTACAGTAAAAAAGTTCAAGTGAAATGTGGGTTGGAGAAAAGGGTAAGTAAAGGGTTATGAACTACTTTAACATGGATAATATTCGTTTCTCAATGTTATTGTAATCATTTGGTGTGTAGAATATCAGATGAGGTGTATATTCTCCAAAATGGATACGTAATACTAGCGCACGTAATTGGTCACGCTTTGCTGAGGAATACAAGAAATGTGTCAAGTGTGCGGTTGGCAATTTGCAACAGTATACACGTACAATAATAACCATCTTGAAACAATAGTACATTGTTTGCAATAGTATTGCAGCCACGAAGGATCACAGATCCCATAGTCCATGCGAGATACTAATCGTCTTGAGGATTCGATTTGAAATGAGATATGTTCATTTTATTCAAACGTTGTGTTTGTCTCAAGGGAATTGCTTGGAAATATTTAAATAAAATGCATAAATGTAGTTGAACTTGGAAAGTAGTTATCAAATAGTCAAAAGAAATCTTGAAATCTAAATATCATTTAAGAAGTTGTCATCCTTGCGTTATTATCTCTAACAAATTGTCCGCCTATAATCATCAATCTTTCCTTCTATTTCCGCCTATTTTGCCGTAACTTGGGTATACTATGGGAAAACTGCTCTGGATATACCTATAACTAACAATGTGATAATGAATTACATAATTAAGGAAGGATGTTGCTTAATTATCAATGAAAAATTTAATAGATGCTAATGCAAAGTCGGCACTCCATCCTCGTTTATATAAATAGCAGTGTATACGATGAGTATTCCTGTATCCATATAAATATACTCTTATTCATATTGCATAGCATTGATAGAGCGTGCAGTGTACAGTTGGGTAAAATTACCAAATTTGCAATGTAGGGTTAGGGTTGCTAAACAGTAAATTTATATAATGTGCGTGAGGGTTGTATTGAAGTGAAACTTGAACAACCTTGAAATGAATATTCATACTGATGCAAAGTAAATATGCAGCTCTACATTGAACAATCCTATATGGTCAAAGTCATGGTCATTCATAGCTTATTATAAAGACGACATCCTACCCCATATGAATAGTGCATCCGATTTAACAAAAAATTGATCGTAAATGGATTACATTGGGCAAGATTTCAATCTCTGATTTGATTCAGGCAAGCTGACAATGACAAAAATTGTGGAAGCATTTTACGAAACACAAAAGCTTATAAAAATAATGATTAAATATCAAAATGGACACCTGTCGTGTTTTTCCAAACTCAGCAAAAAAAGTTGAATGATTCTGTCAGAGTCATTGTGTTTGCGTCAAATACAAAAGTAGCGTTATATAAATTAACCGAGAACTTCGATTTTGTCAAGTCATTACTAATATTCTACCCATTTACGTCAATTCAAAACCGACAGTGCCGACACACAGATATATAGTACCATTTCCTCAATGTCATAACGCACGCCGGCAGAACAATAGGGGAGAGCATGAAATAGCTATGAACGTATACATGCATGGTTGGAATACTCGCAATTTTTAAAACTTGCGAACCTTTAGAACAGGCTCAACTCTTTAGGATGCTCTGCATCTTTGATGTAATACTTGGCCAAAATTGTCTCAACTTTGTTAACGTTTACTACATGAGATGCTTCAAAGGCTTCTGTTATATCAGTTCCACGCGTTAACTCAATCCAGTCGCTACCACCAGGATGCTTGTGAATAAAAGATTCAAGGTTATACAGCTTGTCGTATACACGCCAGAAGTTGCCGATGTCGTCCAGCCCTCGTTTTGCTGTGAAGAGCAAGCAACAGGAAAAAAATCAACTTTTTGCCTCGTAGCAAACATTAAACAAAATTTTTTATGTGTACATATGAACGATGTTTTAAAATAGGAAATGTTTAAGAATTTAGTAAGATTCGCAAAAAATAGCAAAACATAAGCCAACCAACTTTTTTGCTATATTTGGACAGAACACAGACACAAGGGTTCATTTTAATGCAGAAACCGGCATAGGCCAAGAAGAAATGGAGTTTTACCTTGTAACCATTCATATGGGGACAAAGAATGATTTCCTCGTTTTGCGGAAGGCTTCCACAGGCCAGGAAAAGTGGAACGAAGATATTCACCATTCGGGGTGACTTTGACATCTTTCCAGTTCTCATTGATGTCGTTTGTCATCTTTATATTCCACGTACACACCGTTGAGTATTTCAAATGAAAAAGAACTCAATGGAAATGTATGAATAAATTTTCAAGTAGGCATTTCTTTTAATATATCACAGAAGTTTATTTATGGCTGGTGAAAACTTTTTATTTGAAAGAACTTTTTCTACTGCCTTCGACACGAAATTCTTTGTGATAGATCTGTCAAAGTAATACTTATTGCATTGTTTTGTACACAAACCAACTTGAACTGGCACCTTTTAGTCAGTAAACTTAACTACTGATAGAGCAAAACTATATAATGTATGAAACAGTACTCTTCCTTCCAGTGTCAACGGTAGTTTGTTTGCAAATGATGCAAGTACACCATTGTGTGGATGTAATGATGATTAAGATTAAAAAAACACATTTCACAATACATATAACAACAAGAAGTTGATTTGTGTATTTCATCTATATAATATGTATTTCAAGATAAGCAGGTCTTTTTACACTTTAATGAAAATAGTATGGGTACAGTAGGGTTGATTTGTGCTAAGCTTTGCAAAATATGTGAGTTAGTTTAGTTGTAAGAGGCAGACACTTGTGAGTCTTAAGTTGTGACTTTTTACATTGCCGGAACCGGGAGGTGGACGACATCATGGGATAGATATACATAGCATAGCTATATAATATGCATATACCTGCAGCATATTTATGCATTAAACTTTAAATGTAAGAAATAGCGTTTCCTGTCAAAGACGCTTCTCTATTATTCACTGGCGACTTGTGTATCGTTGTGAAATTCCTCGTATAACACTATATTCTATGAGAACGAGAACTGTATAAAACATGTGCGCACTGATGTGCAATTTCGCAACAGGTCCGTGTCAAATGACTCCCATGGTTGTAATGCTAAACATAGTGTTTATCCATTTGATGAGCTGATATTTCCTCAAAGAATAGAATGATCCATTGTATTCAGCCATAACCGTGTGAATCATCAGTTTCTTGGTGGTAGGGCGGTTTAAGCACCATTCAGGTAGTAGTTTCCTTGCCATAATATTGTTCGTGTTACCACGTCATGTTGTACATTTCCAGCCTGTTTGCGTTGGCATTGAATCTGTTTACTTGCCTGAAGTAAAGAATCCGATGTGATTGTGAATGTGATGTGCATATTAATAGGTTTATCACAGCATTCGTGTTCCTATCAACTCGCAATCAACGCTACCATACGCTGCTTTGTTGAGTTAATGCCTGACCTTCACCATCCTTGAAGATCTCGTGTGCGCCTCAACTTATGCACC